>JAANYP010001121.1:0-90023 GCA_020465985.1 Centrapalus pauciflorus
TTTACAAAACCTTTTGATGTGGGAAGGTTCACTTTCCTAATATCAAATATTGGTATGGTAAACATGGATTAATTGGTTTTCATTATTATCGACTCAGTATTCTAATTTAAGGGGGAGACACTGTTCCATTGAAAAGTTGCACAATTTTACACTAACAGCATGAGTATTTTCTCATGCTGCTAGTTCATCTTCTCGAACTGCTAGTTATTTTCACTTGATCTGTCAAAGTGTGCAGGGTATTTGGGTAATCTTCAAAATGTGTGCGCGGGACCCAACCTTTCAAAACCTTTAAAGGTCCCAGTTTCGTTCAGTTGTAACTACCAGTTACATATTCTTCTTCCACGGCCTTCTACTTTCTCTCTGAACGAATCACACATTCTTCTTTCAAACCCTAAAACCATCGTTTGTTCATCCATGGAGTTCGTAAAAGAACACAACTGCCTCCCATACACTCTGAAACACGCTGAACTCCAACCGTTCCATGCAATAATGGATTTCCTCAGGCACTCCCATATCCATCATGCACTATCCATAAACCCTACAATATACATCTCCCATATAGAACAGTTTTGGAACCATGCATCTGTTCAAACCATCAATGGAGTGCCTACCCTCCTTTCCAAGATTGATGGAACTGATATCCATATCACTGAGGAATCCATCCGACATCACTTGCATCTTCAAGATGCCACAGGTATAACTGACCTAACCCTTGATGCTTTACATACAGGTCATTTTAATATCGGTTATAGGGGTCCTGCTGATTCTTTTACTTTCTTAAAAGCCCATTTTTCTCCTAAATGGAAATTTCTTATACATATCATTCAGCAGTGCATAAGCCCCAAAAGAACTGGTTGGTCTGAATTTTCATCTAACATTGCCACTGCCTTAGTGTGCTTTTCCACAGGCCAACGGTTCAATTTTTCCAACATGATTTTTCAGGGGATGTTAAGGCATCATTCCCTAAAGAGTAGGAAATTTTTGATGTATCCTAGATTTTTAGCAGAAATCATTGCACACACCTGCACATCTTCTCATACACATAAAAGGATACATGTTTCCCACAGGCACTCACTATCCTCTATTAAGAGACTTTTGAAACATACTGCCAACTTTTTGAGTGTTGATGTTCCATTGCCTTCTGCAATGATGAACATTATTCCACAACACAGAGGAGAGGGTCCTGAGCACGCTCAGCCTATCATTACTGCTACACCCCCAGGACCCCAACCCCCTCCTCCCGATACACAAACTCCCTCTGATCCTTTTGTACAGCCAACACGCCCACTCAGAAACATATACAAAAGAAAAAGGGGACCAGGAGCTCCTTCCTCCTCCTCCCATCAGCAAGAGCCATATATCCCTGTGCAGGAGGATACTCCTGCACAGAATATCCAAAGGGAACCAGTTGAGGACACTCCCATTCTCTCTCAGGAGGTGAACATCTCTTCAGAGATGGTTAATATGGGTTCTGTGGCTGGGACTACTGATGTCTCTGCACAAGAGGCACAGGACAGTGCCAACATAGCTAAGACTACGCCCATGGCAACAGCAAGTGTGCAAACACAAGCTGGAAGTCCCCAGAACCAAGAAAAGAGGGGCCCAGAAGTTTCTACCTCTGGTCTTAATGTCAGTGATAGATCACAAGCACCTCAGGTGTTCTCTGATCTTGAGGCTAGTCTGCAACAAATGCTCTTAACGGATCCCAGACTCAAACCTGTTGTAGCTATGTTGGACCATCAAATGTCCATCATTGCTGCACAGGGGGCTCAAATTTTTGCTCTCAAGCAGGCAGATGCTGCTCAAAATAAGCGAATGGATTATCTTCACAGAGGCTTCACACTTTGTGGAAATAAAATTATGAAGTTAGAGCAGATGATTCAAACCCAAGGGGCAAAGGTTGTGGTTTCTTCTGACCAAACCAATGCTTTCAAAAAGGGGGAGAATCAGGAGGTTCCCACATCAGTCCAAGCAGCTCCAACAACAACAGTCCAAGCAGCTCCAACAACAACAGTCCAAGCAGCACCAACAGTTCCAGTTTCTAGGCTAGCAGTCCCAACAGCTTCTCAAGCTGTTAGCCTAGAAACTCAAGCTGTTCCTTCAAAAGCCACTGGAGTTGTGACCAGAGAAGGAATTCAAGCTCCATCAAGCACAGTCCAAGCTACAACATCTGCTACAAAAGACAAGGGCAAGGGCATTCTCATTGAGTCTCCAAAGCATAAATTTTCCTCAAAAGAAGCCCAAATTGCCTTTGATGCTGAAGTTGCCAGAAAAATAGCAGAAGAACAAGACAAAGAATTAGAGCAGCAAGCCCAAACCCCAATGGATAATGATGAGACTTTAGGTGATTACTTAAAGGGGTTTGTGGTCAAGCAAGGAGCAAGGAAAAGAAAGATGCCAACAGGGCACTCCAAGGCTGAGCATAGAAGATTTCTTATCAATTTTTCCTTTGCAGCAGGTATTCCAAAGAAAATGGCTCAGTCCATGTCTACTGAAAGGCTGCAGGAGATTCATGATAAGGAGATGGACAAAAGACAGAGAACAACAGTCTCTCCAGAAGCTCAACCATCCCAAGAAGTCCAACCAACAACCCAATCAGTCCAAACTGAAGCTGGTGCCAGTGCACCTACTCCCACTGATCAAGCAGCTGTCCCTATTCCTTCATCGGATAAGAGAGTGCTCTTTGAGCAACAACTACAAAAGGCTATGGAGATAGAGAAGCTGATTGATCAGCATGATTTTACAAAGCCTCAAATTAACTACTGGTTTGCTAAGTCACTGGATGACCGTGACTTGAGAATAAAGTTTGTAATCAGAAGAGAGTCCGGACCTGAAGAAGAGTATGACACTTTTTGGCAAATAGTACAGAAGCTGACCAGAGATGAATTGATAAAGATGTACAATATAGGGTCAGTTACACAAGTAAGGTCTGCTCTTCCACAAGTCAAGCAACTCATCAAAGATCTAAGTACAGTGGTTGATTCTGAGTTTGCAAGACAAGAGATAGAAGATGCTGAAAAGAAAGGGAAAAAGATCAAGCAGATTGATCTGTTTGTCAAATCAAAGACATTCAGAATCAAATTCACAGATGGGTCTGGTATTTTCTTCAATCTTGAGTATTTTAATTTTTCAAAAGATATGCTGCTGAAAATCAAATCAGCTAGAATATCTTGTGATAAAGAAGAGATGAAGAGAGAATTTTTGAAGGCTATAGATCATAAGCTTGCACAGTTGTGAGTTTTTGAAAGCCTTGGTTTGTAAATAACAGTTTACTTATTTATTTCCATGTTTTTATAGAACTTAAAGTCTTGTAAAGAATTTAAGTAGGGGGAGATTGTTGGGAAATAGTTTAAGTACATTCAAGCTGTTAGTTTAGACTTCTCAGACTGTTAGTAGATTTTACATGTAAATACAAAGTTCATGCTGCTAGTTGAAGAAACTCGAGCTGCCAGTATAAAAGTTCAAGCTGCCAGAGCAAAACAACTCAAGCAGCTCAGTTCATGCTGTCAAGAGATTCAAGCTGCTCAACAGTTTCAGAAACAGAAAGTGCTGATTTTCAGGAAACGATATCTACATGAAGATTCCAGCATATCTACTATCAGAGAAGTCATAGTTCGTCAAGGAAACATATCAAGAAGCAATATAAATACAGAGAATAGGTCGTTCTATTGTATAGGAGTTTCTGCATATTTTGAGTCTATAATTGCTTTGTTGATTAAGTTTTCTTAAGCCTCTAAGGTTGTAAAACCCTAAGAACAGTCTGTGTTCTTCGTCTAATCAAACAGATTAGAGGTGATTGTAATTGATGAATTCAGCAATACAAACAGTCTTGATTAATTCCTGTGTGTTTATTTATTATTGATTCTGAAAGTTTTTGTTAAAATAATTAAGTGTTATTCCGCAAACTTCTTGATTAAACTTTGATTCAAAGCAAGATTATTGATTTATACTCTGATAAGCTCAAATCAGTTAGTCTTGGTAATTCATATTTTAGATCCTGTCAAGCTGTGAAGCGGATTCTACGATACCTCAAGTCGAAACCGAAGTTGGGACTTTGGTATCACGCGGAGGGAGATCTAGAGTTTGAGGCGTTCACGGATTCTGACTACGGAGGATGCAGCTTGACACGCAAATCAACAACTGGAGGTTGTCAATTCCTAGGAGGGAGATTGATATCCTGGCAATGCAAGAAACGGACGTCGGTAGCCGTGTCAACGTGCGAGGCCGAGTATGTTGCTGCTGGTAGTTGCTGCTCACAGGTTCTGTGGATACAACAACAATTGCGGGATTACGGTTTGGCTTACACTCAAACTCCAATTAGGATAGATAATCAGTCTACTATCGCAATAACTAATAATCCAGTTAAACACAGTAAAACAAAGCACATAGACATAAGGCATCATTTTATTCGTGATTGTGCTGAAAAGAACTAAATCAAATTGGTAAAAGTCGCAACGGACGATAATAATGCTGATTTATTTACCAAAGCATTTGATAAGTTACGGTTTGAATATTTAATTCAACTAAATGGAATGCGCAACCCAGAGTAATTTGACCTTAGTGGTAGTTTATTTCCTTTTATAGCTATAGTATTTTTTCTTTTTATAGTAAGTCTGCTAATTTAGGATAGTTTCTATTTTTAGTAAGTTAGTAGGTTATCTTCTTTTATTGCTATTTCTTATGAAAAACAAAAGAAAAAAGAGAGAAAATCATAAAAATACAAAAAAAAAAAGAGAATATCAGAAAAAGAGTTAAGTCTTAGATGCATAGGTTCAAAGTGACGAAAATTAGCATAGTCGTTACGAACTCTAAGTGTTTAGGCTTTCACACATAATGCACCTAAAATTCCAAGTGTAATACTTTACTTTAGTTTGATGTGTTGGTAGGCATAATACATATAGGGAGTCTCAAGGCAAATAAAATATTCAAGAAACGGTCAAACGTGTCACTAACTTAGATGTATGACCAATCGGTCTTAATTTTTATGTACAAGACATACAAACTTTGAGTCTAAATGAGGTATGCAAACTTTCTGGGGATGTATAGCAACATCAAATACATCTTAAAATGGAAAGAATAGAAAAATCATACAAAATTGAGAGTAAAAAACATGTAACTCTGTTGTACGTAAGTACAGACCTGTTGCCTCTGTTTAGATTCGGGTTAGCAAGATAAGTCGCTTTGTTGTACGTCGGTACAGACCTGTCACCGCTGTCTTGCTAGCTTTAAAAATAAACCTTAAGTCAAATTAAGACACTCTGTTGTCTGAAAATACAGACCTGTGTCCGATGTTTGTCTTTTAAAGAAAGTTTGCAGATACCAACAAGTTAGAATCTTTGTTTGTATGCCTTGATCATAAAAGTATCTCTATGTCTGAGTCACGTATGATAATTTCATGATAAATAAAAATGCCAAGAGATATTCCGAAATGTAGCATGTTTAAAGGGGTAAATACCAACAATCGGCTAAATGAGTATTTCACTATAAACAATCAAAGGAATCAGAAATTCCAAAGTGTGAAAGTTTAATTACTGAAAGTAAGTATCTGACACCGCTATCTGATTGAACCTTTCTTTGACTATACTCATCAAAAATATTTTGTTTAGCGTTTAACATAGATTGTAAGTTGTAATAAATGCAGTTTAAGTCTAAGTTAAATTTTTGGTCAAAATTTTAAAATTTTATTTTTACTTATTTTTATTATTTTTATTTTACCTTAGTTTATTTTAGTTTATTTTATTTTTATTTTTATTCTTCTTAGGAAAAAGGTCAAAAATTACTGAGGGTGCATTCATAGTTGGATAAAATAAACACTGCGTGAAAATCTTGTCCTTAGGGTAAAAGATTTGGCATAGTTTATTCCGTTACACAATAAGGTTGAAAAGGTTGAAAAAGTTGAATTTATTTCAAAATTTTCTAAGTGTTTGGGGTAATTCGAGTTTAGTTTAAACTCGAAATTGGGTGATCTCGAATCTGTCAGTAGATTCGAAACTGGCCATAGACTCGAAGGTAGGTGTTATAAATAGGTTAACAGTAATCGTCATTACTCTATCTGTTTTTGAATCTGTTCCTTCGAATCTATCCAGCGATCTCGAATCTATTTGCTCGAGTTTACCGTTTTCACTAAAAACAACTATTTGTCGAGTTTCTTGCTTGTGAGTTCGATTCTACTGATACATCTAGGTATAAACAACTGGGTTGTACAAGATTCAAGTAGTTTTAAACACCATTTAAGCCAAAATCACCAATTTTTGAAGGTTTATTGGTCGAAATCGTGTTTTTCAAAATTACAAAGTTTGGACCGGTAAAGAGTCAAATTAAAGGCAAATATCTGTGATTAGAACCTAGTAGGACTAATGAATGTGATTTTCTAAGTTCAAAATGGTTAAAATCATAGAGTTTGGTGATGATGTGGGCCGACGAGTTCGAATCTGTTCCTGACCAGTCTCGGGTTTGTCAGTAAACTCGAGAAGGTCATTAGATTCGAGTGTGACACAAACTCGAAAAAGGGTTGCTTCGAATCTGTGTGTTCGAATTTGTCAATTTATTTGAATTATTCAATTTAAATTTAATTAAACTTGTAGAAATTCATATGTGTTGGATTTTGTACTTAAACAAGTTCAAAATAAAACAAATTTGAATTTAAACAAGTTTATTCATTTTCAATAATTCTAATATTTTATCTATTGTGCAGACATGGCTGATCGAGTATTCGTGCCTAAGCATAATATGGTCATTCCCCCCGACCATCATATCCATGAGGCGCAGGGTTTCCGTCAGATGATGGATTTCCTAGTGGAGTCTAGGATTGCGTTTGCATTGTCCCATAACATCCAAATCGTGATTCCATATGTACGGCAGTTTTACGAACATCTGCAAGTTGATTGTACCGTCACCCCAACTGTGCTAAGGACAAGGATAGCAGGACAGCCGTTAGTGTTCTCTGCTGATATGCTACGTCAGGTTCTTCAGCTGGGATCTCAGGAAGAAGAATATGGTCCTATAGACTTTCCGTTAAGTATTAGGCAGGCTGCTTTTCTGAGGATGGGTTATAGCTTGGATGTTACTAAAACATCTTATATGAAGAGTGGGCTCATAGGTCAGTGGAGATTTCTGGTGCATGTATTCATGGTTTGTTTTGCGGCCAAGAAAGCGGGTTTTGATTATATTGTCTCGAAGATCCAATCCGGGATGATCGCTTTGGTTTATAATCGGCGCTTCAGCTTTTCTGAAATGTTTTTCTCAGAATTTGTTCATCAAATCACTGCGCCTGAACGCGAAAGATTATTGCTGTACCCACGATTCGTGATGATGCTCATCAGGCACTTCTTGCCGAATTTGCCGCAACAAAATGAGATTCAAAGTGTAGCAGTTATTGACAAAAGGATTTTTGCTGATTGCTCCTCCCATAGAGGAAGGTTGGCAGTTCCGGTCGAGCGACCGTTGTTTGGAGCTGTAATAGATAGGAACTTTGAAGCACCGGATAATGCCAATTGGGCAGGTGAAGTGGAAGTTCAACTTAGACAGCCACAACAACAACAATGACAACAACCGCGTCCTCAGCAACAGAGGAGACGCCAAAGAGCTACCGCGAGTCAAACTCAGGCAACTAGACCTTCTTCCAGTCAACAACCAGAGGCACAAGAGGCAGGGCCTTCAAGTGCACAACCCGAATCTGAGCAGATAGCGCAAACATTAGAGGAAATCTGGGCTTCTGGGCCTCATGCAAATGAAGAAATAACTGCTGAGCTGGTTGATCAATTACTAGAGCCTCCGGAAGGAGAAGAAGATGTTCTTAGGGAAGTTGAGGAATACCAACCTGAGCAGACCAGTAATGACATGTCATCGTCAGCTACTGAGTCTGAAGATATGGAGGAAATAGAGGTTGAAGCTCCAGAGTCGGTTACAGCAGAACCAACCGTTCAGATAGGAACTTATGGGTCGAGATTGGTAGTGAATGAAGAAGCTTCAAGGCGGAGAGCATCACGAGAGTTTGATGACTCTGATTTCGAAGAAGAAGACGTTGCCCCATTAGTGACAAGGTAAAGGGCTAAGCGTCATCGCTTTATGCAGGGAGCTACCTCAGCTTCAACTGCACAGCCTGAAGTAGTTCAACCTCCACCTACTCAAACTACCATTCCACCATCACCACCACATGCTGAACCATACATCCCATCACCGATCATTCCAACTCCAATACAGTCCATTCCATCCACCTCATCCTCCTACGCAGACAATCAAAGGTTTTTGCAACTCAAAGACAGAGTTGACTTCCAGCAGATCCAAATCTTTGGCCTGACAATGGCAATTGGTGAAATTCAGAAGCATAATGCAAATCTAGACAATGATAATGCCAAACTGAAAAAGATTGTGGACAAAGTACAGGAAGAGAACTTGGAGCTGAAAACTTTTGTCGCTGATCAAGCAGTTGAGATAAGATCGATGCGCTCCCTGATTGAGCAATTACTGAAAAATATAAAGGCTCAGGGGGAGACATCCTGCCGTGATCAAGTATAAATGCGCAGAGATGATGATGATGATAATGAAGATGACAATGGCAATGATCCCAGCACACAAAATCCAGTAGATTTTTCTGCTGCTCAGGATGCTCAGACTCAGGGGGAGCCGAGTCAATCAGGAGCTGGAGTAGGTGAGGCTAGTTCATCAAAGATCTCAGAAAGTGAAGTGCATGAGATAATTGATGCATTGATGGATATTGATGAAGAGCCATTAGAGTTGGAATTTGATTTTGAAGATGATGTGGAGGATTTGGAAGAGGGAGAGTTTGTCCCAGAAGATGTAGCAGATTGGAGATCTGATGAGGAGGTTGTGATAGATGAGGACGATAATATAAACGAACTAATCATTCAATCCCAACCTGTCACAGAACTATATGAGCATACTGAACAACATGTGATAGATATTGATGACATCAAAGTGGCCTCGGTAGATGATTCAGAAATGGAAGAGGCTGAAAGAGAGCCGAGTAGAGCTGAATTGCTAAATCTTTGGTTCCGAAAGGAAGAGAAGAAGACTGAGCCGAAAATAAAGAAGATGATGAGGATTCCAGGTGCAGAAAACTTCTCTGGAGGTATTATTAGCTGATTCTTCGACAGGGAACTGCAGCTTTTTATTCTAAAGAGAAGAGATGGTCTCAATACCTAAGGCGCAAGCTTAAAGTGTTCAATACATTGCCGAAGGTAGAGGTGAAGGAGCTAGCATGGAAAGAGTTAATCAATATCGGAAATGATCCCTATGCTGAAGTGATCGCTAAGATAGTCAAGCGAGAAGGGAGATCCGGTAGGTTTGAGAGACTCAAACCAAGCTCTGGAAAAAGAGTTGAGGATACTTCAAGGATAGATCCGCATACAGGACGACCATGGGCGAAAATGGTTTACAAGCCTGTCAAATGCTTAAGAAGGGTGCCAATGAAGAAGATGCCTCAAGATATTTTGAGCAACATGAAGTGGTGGTACCTTGATAATGAAACTGCTGAAGCCATCATGGAGGATCAAGATGACAAAGTTCTTTTGAGAGTGTATGATCCTCTGCATCTGATGAATCTGTCAAAGGAAGATCTGAAGAAGCTTCATGGTCAGCATATCTTCTTTCATGAAGGATGGAGATCTGAAGCCAGAAAGTTCCAAAAAGTTGTCAGAGTATGTATAGATGCTAGTATATACGCAGGTAGTAGTGTATATAGATCTAGTACTTAAACTTGATGTAAATAGTTAGAAGCTATCGTCAAGGGGGAGTCTGTTGGTACACCCTGTGTGACGATAGCAGTCTAAGCGATCTAACATTTTGGTTTAAGTAATATTCAAAGTATTGAGAATTAACGAGTGTTTTGATATATATGTTTATATATGTTTGACAGTTATTGATTATATGTTTGAACTTGATGTAACATATTACAAGAAGTTCAAGCATAAAGATCAAAGATAAAATCAAACATAAGTTAAAAACATAAGTTTCATATACAAGTTAGTCAGATTCGAATTCTATAAGGATTGACATTCGAATCTATGTCAGATTCGAATGTGATCCTAGGTAGATTCGAATGTCCCTTAGTAGGCAGATTCGAGAGTGTCAGTGAGGACAAACTCGAATGGGCCTTGGGCCGGATTCGAGTTTGGCCCATGACAGACTCGAATTAGCCTCAATAATTAGGGATAGACTCGAAATATTATCAGACTTTTTGCAGAGTTCGAGAGTGATTAAGCAAAAGGTGATTTCGAGTTTATCATCAGTCTTAGTGTTCTTTCGGAGAGAATCAGTTCGTAGGTGCGTCCGTTGTAGTTCGTGCAGCCTACTGATAGTCTCCGTGTTCCTGGTGAGAGTTGTTCCGTCTACCCGTTAACGAGGATTCCGCACTCGTTGACGGTTCCGCGTCTAGATAGATCTCGTAGTGGTAGACCTTACAGAACCCAAGATAAAGGCCAGGAGAAGGAGAAAGGATACTGAGCTGGAAGAACTTCTGATAATGATTGATCAAGGTGATGTAGTCGTTGAGATCAAAGAAGTAGATCACAGCTTGCCCAGAGGAGTGGAACATGAGGAAGACAAGCTGATAGAGGAACCTGAGCTTGGGGTATTTTTTGTAGATCCCCTATCAAAGAAAAAGTGTTTCTAGAAGCATCAGATTTACACAAGGTTGGTCTTAAGCAGCTCATTGTTTTTAGACTTGCAAACTCCTTTAAAAAATCTGTAAAATGGAGAGCAGCTATCTGGGAACATCTCAAAGGGTTCCATGAGATAGGAGAGCTTCAACATCCCAACTTCAGATTCCTAAGGGTTGAATTGGAGGAAATTGAAGAAACTAGGGAGCATCCCGAGCAAAAGTTCAAAGAAGAAGAACCACCACAGCTTGGAGGTCCATCTGCTGCTGAGTAGATGAAGAATAGAAGATGTCCATCAGTTGGACATGCTTGCCGTTACTTGCTCCCACCATCAACAGTCCAACATGTTGAATTTCTTTATGTACATAAGTTGTACTCTATTACATTAGTTGTAATTTTTCTTTTACATCAGTTGTAATCTACATTAGTACATTAGTTGTACTCTTGTAAGAACATATGTTGGTTGAAATCAAAATCAGTATATATAAACTGATCCTTTACTTTACTTCAATGTTGTAATTTCAGCAAAGTGTACTGTAAAAATATATTGTGATTATTGATTAAATCAGCTTAGACTGTTTATTGCAAATAGGGGGAGATTTTAAGGCACAAAAAGGCCTCAGTCAAACATGTCCTACATCTTAGGGGGAGATATTTAATCAAACCTGTTTGATGCACTTGAAGGTATAATTTAAGGCCTGTTAATGCCTTACTGAAACCTGAAAGGTGATTTGCAATATAAGTCAAAGCTGTTTACCCTGTTGCATTTGTTGCAACCAAGGCAAGTTATCTAAGCTGTTCTATTCTGTTGAACAGGCTAGACATAAACTGTCTACGCTGCTCTGTCCTATTGAGCAGCTTGGACAAATACTAAGTGTTCTGTTCTTTGTGAACAGGCTAAACACTTTATGGAATATGTTTCCAAGTCTTCATGTATTGTTTTGGACTATTAGATCAGTTACAAAGTAAAAGACAAAGTGGAAAAACAGAAGCTGCAAAAGCTGCCTACGCTGCTCTATTACATGAAGACAAAGCGATATCTGAAATGGGTGACAGACCATTTCTTATATCAAAATAGCCTTAACAGAAGATGAAAGGTTCAAAGTTAACATTCCTCTTTTAGCTAAAGACTTCTGCAACAGAGACAAAAAGAAAAAGACAAAGATTCTGTCATATATGCAGAAAAGTTGTTTTGTCTTTTTGGAAAGACATCCCATTATCTCCTTGTCCAATGAGGAATCTTCACTGAGATTCATAGTGAGAGTATAAAAGGAAGCTTCTAAGGAATGTGAGATAACTAAGAGTGAGGAATTCAGATCGTGCATAGAAGTGTGTTTTTCATGCATGCAAGTCTATTTGAATAAAACAGTAACGTGTGTCCAAGCTGTTCTTATTCATGTTGTCCATCTGTGTCTTGTAAACACTGAGTTCATCTTAGTGAGTGTATTCATTGTGTCTGGTCTGAGTTTCTCTTAGATTAGTTAGACATCTGTTGTATCTGTCATCTCAGCTTCATCCATTCCGCAGTTCAAGCTTGTTTGTAATTAACACTTGTTGATAATATACACAAACATTGAGAATAGAGTGTTGAGTTTTAATTTGCTATATTCACCCCCCACTCTCTACAGCTTAAAACAATACACTAGGGAAACCTTTTGGGACCTACAATTTAACCTAGTAAATATAGGTTAAATTAACCTATCTAATATCCCTCGTCTCTATTTCACTTTTTGACGCCGCCTCACTCTCTCCGACTCTCGACTTCAATCCTGTTAGACATTTAATTTCGATCATATGGAGTTATTTTGTAATAATTATTTACTTAGTATTTAACTTTGTATTTAGTTCCTTTGTAAGTTATTTCCTTGTAAAAGTCTAGGGGCCATTTATGTCAATGCTTCAAAGTTAATTAAATGTAGCTATAATAGCTCCTAGGGTTTCACTTATGTAATACACGGGTGAATATTCAATACAATTGCAGCCGCCATTTTGCATTTCACTCTCAACATTCTTATTGTCTTTTCTTCATCATTTCTCAATTATTGAGCCTTGTTCTTCTTGGGATTTGATGAAGAATATAAAGGTCCTGATTATATTACGGGATTACATATTTACAATTGGTATCAAGGCCAGGTTAGGTGGATTTCAACTTGCATTTTTCGGATTCTGCTGGGTTTTCTTCTTGTTCTTCGAGTTCTTCAACATTTCCATCGGTTAGATCTTCTTTTTCTCCGTTTTTCTGCGTTTTTTTTGTGTTATTATAGTCTTATAATCATCACAATATCATCCTATATTGATTTCGAACTCACTAAGTTCCATCTTTCCATCCAAATCATCAAGAAACGGGTATTTTGAAAAGTTTAAAAATATGGGGTTTTAGTGGCTTTTAGCTTGTTTTTTACTGTTTTTTTAAGTGTTTTGGTATATTTTAATTCATCAAAAGTGTTTAAAATAGTTTCCCAATCATTTAGAAACATTTTTAGGCTTTAAATCTGCTAAAATAGACATCTGATCTGTTCTGCCTTAGAAAATCTGCTTAAAACCTGCTGTAATTCGGACTTTCAACTGTAGCATTTCGGACCTTCTTAGATCCCAATTCGGACCATCTAAAACCCTAGTTCGGACCTCACTTCGGTCCACTTTGGACCAGCCCTTAGGTGTATTTCGGACCACCCTGTGCCCATTTCGGATTATAATTCGGTCCCATCCGAACTTCGGACCATCCGAAGTTCAGATCAGACATTCCCATTTTCACATTTTGGACGTGTGCTTTATTTTTTAAATTTTCACTTAAGACCATGTCCATTTCGGACCAACCGAATCCGGACCATCCGAATTCGGTCCCCTTCCTGGACATTTTCCTAAGTGCCTGTCCGAATTACTCACTGTTCACCCGAACTCGGACCATCCGAATTCGGTTCCATCCGAAACCAAGCTCTGTTCATCCGAAGTACCCTGTCCATCCGAATTCGTAACATCCGAATTCGGTTAATCCATTAATCTGAAGTAAACATTGTTCATCCGAATCCGGTTAATCCGAATTCGGTTCATCTGCCTTCAAACCATCCGAATTATGTATCTCCCATCCGAACACTAGGTTCATCTGAATTCGTTACTAGTCCGAACTACTGTTCATCCGAATTGTTGCCCATCCGAATTCCATTTCATCCGAACTCAGAACATCATCCGAATTTGCACCATCAAGTGTGCTATTCTTCCGCAGTCCAGCCCGTCCGTTTCAAGTTTCCACCTTCAAGATCTTATCTGTTAACTCAGCACTCACATCATGTCTCGTGAAGCTCTCGTACTCGGATCTGAGAACAGACCACCTATTCTTTATCCAGATGAGCATGAACAATGGAAATCCCGGTTCCTCAAATTTGTCGGAATGCAACCGCTTAGGAATCTAATGCTTCAATCCATCTCCAAAGGTCCCGTCATCTACTATAGGGAAATAGCAGCCAGACCCAAGGCTGACCCCCCCTGTCTTAGCTTCGAAAGTTGAACGAGAACCTGCTAATGACGCCGAGAGAGACAAGCAGCATGTCAGGATCTGAACTTAACTACCTAAGATTAACTGATTTGAATTGATCAGAGTGTAAACCAATAATCTTGTATTAAATCATAGTCTAATTAAGAAGTTAGCGGAATAACACTTAATTATTTTGATAAAAGCTTTCAGAATTCATAACAGATAAACATAAGAAATAAACAAAATTGCTTGTATTGCTGAATCAGAATGATTACAATCACCTCTAATCTGTTTGATTAGACGAAGAACACAAATTGTTCTTAGGGTTTTACAACCTTAGAGGCATATGAAAACTTAAACAAAAAGCAATTACAAACTTAAATATGCAGAAACTTCTGATACAATAGAAAAACCTATTCTATGTATTTATAATGCATTCTGATTTGTTTCCTTGAAGGACTCTGACTTCTCTGATAGTAGATATGCTGAAATCTTCGTGTAAATATCTTTTCCTGAATATCAGCACTTTCTGTTTATGAAACCGTTGAGCAGTTTGAATCTCTTAACAGCTTGAGCAGGGCAGCTTGAGTAAAATTACTCTGGCAGCTTGATAATTTACACTAGCAGCTCGAGTTTCTTCAACTAACAGCATGAACTTTGTACTTACATAGAAATTCTACTAACAGGCTGAGAAGTCTAACTAACAGTTTGAACTACTTAGAATATATCCCAACAATCTCCCCCTAACTTAAATTCTTTACACAAGACTTTAAGTTCTATACAAATAAGGAAATAAAATAAGTAAACTGTTATTTACAAACCAAGGCTTTCAAAAACTTACAACTGTGCAAGTTTCTGATTGACAGCCTTCAAAAATTCTCTCTTCAAATCTTCTCTATCACAATATATTCTTACTGACCTCATTTGAAGTAGTATAGCCTTTGGAAGATCAAAGAATTCAAAATTGAAAAATATGCAGGATCCATTTGCAAACCTGATTCTGTAAGTCTTTGATTTGACAAACAGATCAACTTGTACAACTTTCATCTCCTTGGCATCTTCTATATCCTTCCTTATTGACTCCGGATCAAAAATGCTCTGTAAATCTTTAATAGCTTGTTTTACTTGTGGGAGGGAAGATCTGACTTGAGTGGCTGTCCCAACATGATACATCCTTGTGAGCTCATCTCTTGTCATCCCTTGAGCCATATTCATTATGCTTTTATACTCTTCCTCAGGACCAGTTTCTCTTCTTACTACAAAATGATATATTAAGTCAATGTTATCCATTGGCTTAGCATACCAGTAAGTAATAAGAGGTTTTGAGAAATCATGTTGGTCAAGGGACTTCTCTATCTCCATCACTTGTTGCAGTTGATGCTCAAACAGCACCCTTTTGACCTGATCAAGCTTTGCTTGTGAGATTGACTCTGGTTGAGGAATAGGAGCAACAACTTGAACAGAAGGAGCAGGATCATTGGCAGCAGCTTGAACTGAATCTTTTCATCTTTGGACTTCTTGGGAGACTTTGGCTACCTTACGTTTTTCCATTTCCTTGTCATGGATATCTTGCAGCCTTTTTGTGCTCATGGACTGAGCCATCTTCTTTGGGATACCAGCTGCAAAGGCAAAATTTATCAGAAATCTTCTATGCTCAGCCTTTGAGTGCCCTGTTGGCATCTTCGTTTTCCTTTCACCTTGCTTGACCACAAACCTTCTTAGGTAGTCTCCTAAGGTTTCATCATCTTGCATTGGGGCATGGGTTTGCTGGTCTAAAGCCTGATCTTGTTCTTCTGCTAACTTTTTGGCAATCTCAGCATCAAAGGCAATCTGGGCTTCTTTGGTAGAAAATTTATGCTTTGGAGACTCAATAAGAATACCCTTGCCCTTATCTTTTATAGCAGAAGATGTAGCTTGGACTGAACTGATGGGAGCTTGAATTCCTTCTCTTATGACAACTCCAGTTGCTTTTGTAGAAGTAGCTTGAGTTTCTAGGCTAACAGCTTGAGAAGCTGTTGGGACTGTCAGCCTAGATTCTTGGACTGTTGGAGCTGCTTGGACTGATTTCGGGATCTCCTGATTCTCCCCCTTTTTGGAAGAATTGGTTTGGTCAGGAGGACCTACAACCTTTGCCACTTGGGTTCGAATCATCTTCTCTAATTTAATGATCTTATTCCCACAGAGGGTAAACCCTTTATGGAGATAATCCATTCTTTGATTTTGAGCCGCTTCTGCCTGCCTGAGTGCAATTATTTGTGCCCCCTGTGCAGCAATGATGGACTGATGATATTCCAACATTGCTACAACAGGTTGCAGCTTAGGATCCGTTAATAACATAAGTTGCACACTAGCCTCAAGATCAGCAAACGAAGGTGGTGCTTGTGATCTATCACTGGCATGAATACCAGAAGTAGAAACCTCTGGGCCCGTCTGTTCTTGGTACTGGGGACTTCCAGATGGTGCTTGAACACCTTCTGTTGCCATGGGTGTGGTCTTAGTGATGTTGGCACTGTCCTGTGCCTCTTGTGCAGAAGCAACAGTAGTGTCAGCCACAGAACCCATATGGACAATCTCTGGTGAGATGTCCACCTCCTGAATGAGGTTGGGAGTGTCCTCAATTGGTGCCCTTTGGGTATTCTGTGTAGAAGTGTCCTCCTGCACAGGGTTATTTGGCTCTTGTATGAGGACTGAGGAGGAAGGAGCTCCTGGTCCTCTTCTCCTTTTGTACAGTTTGAGTGGGGATGTGGGCTAAGCAACAGGAACAGAAGGCATTTGTGTATCTTGAGAAGTGGGTTGGGGTCCTGGGGGTGAAGCAGTAATGTTTGGCTGAGCCTGCTCAGGACCCTCTCCTCTGTTTCTTGGAATGATGCCCATCATTGCAGAAGGCAATGGGACATCTACACTCAAAAAATTGGCACTTGGCTTTAGAAGCCTTTTGATAGAAGATAGTGAGTGCCTATGGGAAACATGTATCCTCTTATGTATATGAAAATTTGTGCAAGTTTTTGCAATTATTTCTGCTAAAAATCTAGGATACATCAAACATTTCCCATTCTTTAGGGAATGATACCTTAACATCCCCTGGAAAATCATATTTGAAAAATTGAACTGTTGGCCTGTTGAAAAGCACACTAAGGCAGTGGCAATGTTTGATGAAAATTCTGACCAACCAGTTCTTTTAGGGCTAATACACTGCTGAATGATGTGCACAAGATATTTCCATTTAGGTGAAAAGTGTGCTTTAAAGAAAGTAAAAGAATCAGCAGGGCCCCTATATCCAATATTATAAAGACCAGAATGTAAAGCATTAAGGGATAGGTCTGTTATACCTGAGGCATCTTGAAGATGCAGATGTTGTCTAATGGATTCCTCAGTCACTGTGATGGTATTTCCATCGATTTTGGATGTCAGAGATGAGACTCCATTGATGGTTTTTAAAGAAGCACGGTTCCAGAACTGTTCAATATGTGAGATGTATATGGTGGGATTGATATTGAGGGCATGATGGATATGGGAACTTTGAAGGAATTCCATCATGTCATGGAATGGTTCAAGATCAGCGTGTTTGAGAGAGTAGGGTAAACAGTTATGTTCTTTGATGAACTCCATTGAAGATCAATCGGAGATTTTAGGGTTTCAGTGATGTGCGTGGGAATTGTTTCAGGGAATCAAGAAGGGTTCAAGAAGATATTTTGCAACTGGTAGTTACAATGGAACGAAACTGGAACCTTTAAAGGTTTTGAAAATATCTAAACCCGCGCACACACTTATGGAAATGACCAAATTATCCTGCACACTTTGACAGATTAAGTGAAACAACTAACAGTTCGAGAAAATGAACTAGCAGCTTGAGAAAATACTCAAGTTGTTAGTTGAAAATTAGGCGACTGTTAATGAAACAGTGACTCCCCCTTAATCAAGCATATGTACACAGAAAAACAAATTAATCCATATTAACCATACCAATATTTGATACTAGGAAGGTGAATCTTCCTACATCAAATGGTTTTGTAAATAGATCAGCTAACTGATCATCAGTGTGAATTTTGGTAACTTGGATTAATTTCTTCTCATTGCAATCCCTTATAAAATGAAATCTAATTTCTATATGCTTGGTTTTGGGAAATTTCACTGGATTTTGTACAATGCTAATTGCACTTGAATTATCAATATAAATGGGAGTGGATAGGAAATCCATACCATAGTCTCTCAGTTGATTTTGAATCAACATCACTTGGGAGCAGCAACTTGCAGCTGCTACATATTCTGCTTCAGTAGATGATGTGGAGACAGTTGTTTGCTTTTTGCACTGCCAAGAGACCAACCTTGTTCCCAAGTATTGACATCCACCAGTTGTGGATTTTCTGTCAATGTTGCATCCTCCATAATAACTGTCAGAATAGGCTGTTAGTTCAAGACGAGAGTCTTTAGGATACCAGATGCCTAAATGTGGTTGGCCTTTGAGGTATCTAAAGATTCTCTTAACAGTAACCAAATGGGAATCCTTTGGAGAGCATTGAAACCTAGCACACACACAAACAGCAAACATAATATCAGGTCTAGAAGATGTTAGATTCATAAGAGATCCTATAAGAAATCTGTATAAATGAATGTCCACATCTATGCCATCTTTGTCTGTATGGAGCTGCTTGTGAGGATCCATTGGAGTACTTGCAACTTTGGTGTCTTGATACCCAAACTTTTCCATTATGTCTTTAACATACTTTGATTGACTTATGAAGAGACCAGTGGGCTTCTGCTTGACTTGCAATCCTAGAAAGAAAGTGAGTTCTCCCATTGAACTCATTTGAAACTTTTTGTGCATTAATGCCTCAAATTCTTTGCACAGACAATCATTTGTTGAGCCAAAGATGATGTCATCAACATAGATTTGTACAAGCAGAATCTCATCTTTCATGGACTTTGTGAATAGTGTTTTATCCAGAGTGCCTCTCTTGAACCCATTCTGTAGAAGGTATGATGACAGAGTGTCATACCATGCTCTAGGAGCTTGATGAAGTTCATAGAGAGCCTTGTCTAGCTTGTAGACTCTGTCTGGATACTTGTAGTCCTCAAAACCTGGAGGCTGACACACATAGACCTCCTCTTCAATTGTGCCATATAGAAAAGCAGACTTCACATCCATTTGATACACTTTAAAACCTTTGAAGCTTGCATAAGCTAAAAACAGTCTGATGGCTTCAATTCTTGCCACTGGGGCAAATACATCATCATAGTCTATGCCTTCCTCTTGAGTGTACCCTTGTGCTACTAGTCTTGCTTTGTTCTTGATGACTATCCCTCTCTCATCTTTCTTGTTTCTGAACACCCATCTTGTACCAATGGCTCTCTTTCCTTTAGGAAGATCAATCAGTGTCCATACATTCTGAATCTTGAATTGTAGAAGCTCTTCCTGCATTGCCTCAATCCAGGATGAATCTTTCAAAGCTTCTGATGCCTTTTTAGGTTCTAGTTGAGACATGAAACAGGCATGAATTCAGGAACTGCTTGTTCAGCAGCAGCAGTCTCATTGTGAACCATTTTCCTTGTTTGTACAGGTGTACGTGGATCACCCAGTATTTGATTGAGAGGATGATACTTGTGAACCCTGAGTGTAGGCTCTCTTTCTGTCTGAAAAGAAGATCCAAGGTTTGTATCATCTCCATCAGGACCAGTGGATGGTTCAGCTTCTGGAACAGCTTGACTTGAATCTGGGACTGTTTCCCTTTGTATTGGAGCTGTGCTCTCAGGACTTGGGAGTTGCACTTCAGTGTCTGGATTTGTATCATGTTGAGCATTCAGAACCCCTGGAGGGTCACAGGACAGAAGTGGTATAAGTGTATACTCATCCCAATTGTTTGGATCTGCAGGAGTTTGAAACTTTGTGCCAACAGCTTGAGAATTTGCATTGACAGCATGAGAATTTGTGTTGACAGCTTCTGTCCTTTGTGCATCAGCTTCTGCAATATACTCAACAAAGCTCGGAGAATTTGTTAGTGAATCTAAATCAAACAACCACTCAGGACCAGTGCCTTTGACATTTGAAGTATTTTCATTAGATTCAACATTGGCACTTTCTTCAATGGTTTTAGACACACTGTTATATACTCTATAGGCTGTGCTTTGATATGAGTATCCTACAAAGAAACCTTCTTCAGCCTTACTTTCAAACTTCCCTAAGTGAGTCTTAGTGTGAAGAATGGTACATGGACAACCAAATGACTTGAAAAAGGCTATTAAGGGTATTCTATTATGGAATAACTCATATGGAGTTTTCCATTGTGATTGAACAATCTGAACCCTATTTAGAACATAACAGGATGTGTTGACTGCTTCTGCCCAAAAGGTCATTGGTAGTTTTGAATCAGCTAACATGGTTCTAGCAGCCTCAGTTAATGTTCTGTTCTTTCTTTCAGCTACACCATTTTGCTGTGGTGTTCTTGGTGCACTATATTGCCTAGCAATACCTTTGGACTCACAAAAACTGTTTAGAATATGATTTTTAAACTCAGTTCCATTGTCTGATCTTATCACCTTGACTTTTGAGTTGGATTGGTTTTCTATCTTAAGAATAAATGACTTAACTAGCTCAACAGTTTCATCTTTAGACCTAAGAAAGTAAACCCAAGTAAATTTGGTGAAATCATCAACAATAACTAAACAGTACGCCCTTTTATTCAAACTCAAAACAGATGATGGACCAAATAGATCCATATGAATCAGATGAAGAGCAGATGAGATTGAATTTACTTCTTTGGCCTTATGAGAAGTTTTGTGTTCTTGCCTTTAAGACATGCTACACAATGATCATCACATATGAACTCCTTTTGTGGTAAACCTCTTACCAGATTCTTTTTGACTAAAACATTCATGGACTTGAAGTTTATGTGACACATCCTTCTATGCCAAAGAGCAGACTCATTGGATGATGCTTTGGATATCAAACAGCTTAAAGTACTTGATTTGGATAAAAGTTCTTTGTCCAAACAGTATACATTGTCCTTTCTTGGTGTTCTTAGTAAAACAAGATTTTCAGGAATTTTAAAATCCTTTGAAAGGACAATGCACTCAGAATCTGTAAACAAAACAATATTTTGTTTGTCACAGATTTGAGACACACTTAATAAATTATACTTAAGCTGTTCAACGTACAAAACATCATTGAAAGTCATGTTCCCTGCATTAACAGTACCTTTACCTATAACCTTACCTCCTTTGGAGTTGCCTCCAAATGCAACAAATCCTCCTTCAAAGCCTTTGAAATTTGACAAGCACTTAGAATTGCCTGTCATGTGCCTAGAGCATCCACTGTCCAAATGCCATCTTGTTTTATGAGGTGACCTGTGGTTGCCCTACACAAATAGAAGCTTAGTTAGTAGTGGAGTAAACCCAAACCAAGTTGGTTTTGGGTTGTCCTTGTGCATTAACATAACTAAATACTGTCTTGGATTTCTTATACTTAGTAAGATCCACTGATGGATTTTGTGGAGAGTACTTAGTTAGCACATGAGGTATCCATGTATTTTGTCCATCCTTTTCAGTAACAGTCTCAGATGATCCATTACCAGTCCCAATTTTGAGCCTACCAGTCTGAATTGAGTCTATAGTGCTAACAGCTTGAGAATTTGCACTAGCAGTCTCAACTTTAGACTTGGCAGTTTCAACACTTGTATCAACAGGTTCACTTGAGTTTGTACCTTTGACACACCATATTTGTTTAAAATTTACTTTTGGTTTAGCTAAAACTTGTTTTTGGTGTGTGGACTGTTTCTTATTAACTTTTGTGAACCTGTGATCTACTATTTTCTTTGGAACTGATGCAGTAGGAGGTTTGGCCTTTGGATTTATTGAATCTTGAGAGTTTTTCTTTGGATGTTTCACAGTCTGTTTTGCAACAGATGGTTCATAAAAACAATCTCTGGCCAAGTGATTCTTTCTGCCACAATGAAAACATTTTTTGACTGTTTGAATTGGAGAACCAGTTTTATTTGACAATTTCTGATTCTTGTTCCTCTGATTTCCCCTTACCTGCTGTTGTTTGGGAAACTTTTGGACACCATGCTTTTGGCATGTGCAGACTGGAACATTTTTCCCCTTTTTATTATTCTTTGAAGAAGATGCAGTGTTACAGTTAGAAGGTACAGAAACCTATGGAGCAGCATTGCACACACTCATCTTCTCCTTTCCTTTCTTATTGGGGGCTTGGATTGCTATAGGTGCACTCATTGTTTTGTGTTCTTTCTCAACTGTTGTGCACTCACAGTCTCTATTTTGAATCTGATCTTCTTTAGATTCAGGACTGTTATCAAGGATAGGATCTACAGTAGTCATAGACTCATCTAATGGTTCATTGACAAGCCTATCAGCAACCTCACTCATTGGATGGATGTATTTGTTGTTGTATGGAGGTGGAGTAGCTCTGTAGCCTATACCTTCTTTGGGATTAACCTGAGATTTTACCCTATCTTTAAATTGGACTTCCATTAGGTGTTCCAGCTTTTGATTTTCCAATTTGAAGTTACCTAGATCTATATTGACAGATTCTAGTTTCTTATTAGCCTCTAACACCTTTTGTTCAGTCTCTTCTACCTTTTTATTTAGGGATTCTATTTTCTTATTTAGCTCCTTTTTCTCCCACTCATGATATGTTCTATCATGTCCCATTTGAATCTCATTATCCTTATAGTCATTGATCGGTTTTTCAAGATCTTCTATGGCTTGCATGTATTCATATCTCCTCTCTTCCATCTTAGCTAGAGTTTTACACATGCTCTCATTATGATCTCTGTACTTTTTAACCATATTTTTGCATGTTTGAGAGCAGAGTTTAGAATTTACCGCAGATGGTAGTTCAGTGGAGGAGACATTTGATGTTTCTGCCATTAGAGCTTGATTTTGAAACTCTTCCTCTGTCTGATCACTCCAGTCAAACACATTGTCTTCTTGAGAGACAAGTGCTTGTGATGATGAAGCCTGATTAGTCTGCTGAGGCCTTGATGATTGTTGACTTTGAGATCTGCATTCTCTGGCAAAGTGGCCAAGTTTGTGACATTTATAACACTCAACTTTTGACTTATCAAAAGCTGGTTTGCCTTCTGCTCTTGCTTGAAAGTTGGTCCTGCCAGTTCTTTTAAGAAACCTTTTGGCCCTCATGGTCAGCATTGCATGTTGCCATTTCAGATCCATCTCTTCAAGATCATCTGGATGAATCTGTTCTAGATCTTCAGCATTTAGTGCAAACAGTCCATCATTGGCAACAAAAGCCTCATAGTGAGCTTCAGTAGAGTTGCCATCACCACCTGAAAAGGAATCACTGTAATTAGATTTTTCTGATGACATAAGTGCACTATTGTGATTATAAGAAAGAGATTTCTTTTTAATATCAATCTCAGTCTCAAACACTCTCAGACTGTTGTACAGATCATCCAGTTCTATTTCATCAAGAGTGTCTTTTGTTCTCCATTGAGCAGCATAAACTGTCCATTCTTCTCCAAGAGATCTGAGAAACTTTCTGTTGACCTCATCTTGATCCAGGCTGACTTTTACACTTTCCAGTGCACTTATCAGTTTGTTGAACCTGTCAAAGATTTGAGTAATAAAATTATATTATTAACTCAAAACTTAAGCATTACATGACTGACTAAAAGTTAGGTTGTTACAGAATGGGCTCCACCACGCACAAACTTCGTCCCCGAAGTTAGCTAGATTCGAACAGACTGGGATAAGTAGCTTTCATGACATCTCTCGATTCCCAAGACTGATGCGAACCTTTGTGGTGTTTCCACTGGACGAGCACCATCTGTATCTCTTTATTTCTAAGCTTCTTAGTCTTCGAGTCCAGAATACGTTCTGGCTCTTCAACCACGCGAAGCTTCTCATCAATTTGCAGGTTAACATGTGGTATCTGCACTTCTCTTTCGTCAGCTAAACTCTTTCTTAAATGACTAACATGGAATACAGGGTGTATTCCAGCTAAGTCCGCTGGTAGATCAAGACGATAAGACTGATTTCCAATCTTTTCGACGATCTTGAACGGTCCGATAAATCTCGGAGCTAACTTGTTTCTTTTAATGAACCGTACCACATTCTTCATTGGGGATACTTTCAGCATCACCCAATCGTTAACTGCAAAACTGATTGATCTATGCCGATTGTCATAATATGATTTCTGCCTGCTTTGAGCTTCAAGAATATTCCTTCTAACAAGTTGAATCTTTTCATGAGTCAACTGTAGAAGGGCAGGTCCTGCTATTGGCGATTCCCCTGTTTCACGCCAACAAGTAGGAGTTCTGCACTTTCTTCCGTATAGAGCTTCAAAAGGGGCCATCTTGATCGTTGAATGATAACTGTTATTGTATGAAAATTCGACCAACGGCAAGTGGTCATCCCAGTTACCACCAAAATCAAGAACGCAGGCACGAAGCATATCTTCAAGGGTTAGAATAGTACGCTCACTCTGGCCATCTGCATTAGGATGATAAGCAGTACTCATAGAAATCCAAGTACCCATCCCTTCTTGTAGTGCTTGCCAGAATCTGGATGTGAAGCGACTATCACGATCAGATACGATAGACTTCGGCACACCGTGACGAGAAATAATTTCAGAAATATACAGCTGCGCCAATCTATCGAGGGAATATGTTTCTTTCATCGGAATGAAATGTGCTGATTTCGTTAATCGGTCAACGACTACCCAGATGGAGTCGTGCTGTCTTTTGGTCTTTGGCAGCTTCGTAATGAAGTCCATTGTTATATGTTCCCACTTCCATTCAGGAACTGGTAGTGGTTGCATATCCCCAAAGGGTTTCTGATGTTCTGCCTTAACCATCTGACATACTTTACAGCTTTCAACACATTTTCCGATGTCTTTCTTCATTCCTGGCCACCAGTAGTCAGCTTTTAGATCAAAATACATCTTTGAGCTGCCAGGATGAATAGATAACTTGGACTGATGAGCTTCGGACAGAAGAGTGCTACGAATAGAACCATATTTAGGAACCCAGATTCGATTTCCTTTGAGACAGTGAAGTCCCAAATGGTTCAGAGTCAGAAATTGTAGTTGCCCTTTTAGATTTTCAGAATCTATGTTCTCTTCTTTCAATGCTTCAGCTTGAGCAACTCGAATATCTTCAATAAGATCAGAAGAGAATATAACTGGAGTTAGGGCATAACAGCACTTTTCTGGATACACTTTTCTACTCAACGCATCCGCGACAACATTTGCTTTGCCGGGATGATACAAGATCTCGCAATCATAATCCTTGATAAGCTCCAAGGATCGACGCTGTTTCATGTTAAGATCTTTTTGAGTGAAAAGGTATTTGAGACTCTTATGATCGGTGTAGAGCTGACACCGAGTCCCATATAGATAGTGACGCCAGATTTTCAAAGCAAAGGTAACGGTAGCCAACTCAAGATCATGAGTTGGTGCACTTTTCTCGTAGTATTTTAATTGCCTTGAAGCATAGGCAATTACTTTTCCCCTTTGCATCAGAACACATCCTAAGCCAGTACCAGAGGCATCGCTATAGACGACGAAGTCATCATTACCTTCTGGTAAGGCTAGGATCGGCGCTTGAATAAGCTTTTGCTTCAGAATATCGAATGCCTCTTGCTGTTTATCGGTCCAAACGAAAGGAGTATTCTTTCGTGTTAACATCGTAAGTGGTACAGCAATCTTTGAGAAGTCCTTTATGAATCGCCGATAATAACCGGCCAATCCAAGGAAACTTCGGATTTCTGAGGCATTACGAGGCGTTTGCCATTTCTGAACGGCCTCGACTTTCGAAGGATCAACGGAAATTCCTTCGCCAGAAACAACATGGCCAAGGAACTGGATCTATAAGAATCAAGATAGAAATTCAAATTCTGAGGTGAATCAAAGAATAGTTAAGGAAACAGCTCATGACATATATATTAGAGATTATACCTGTCTGAGCCAGAATTCGCACTTTAGAAAACTTTGCATAGAGTCTTTCTTTTCTTAATAACTCTAGCAATTGTCGCAGATGAATAGAATGATCAGCCTCCGTTTTGGAGTAAATCAGAATATCGTCTATGAACACGATAACTGATTTATCCAACATTGGTCTGCACACGCGATTCATGAGATCCATGAACGCCGCTGGTGCATTCGTTAATCCAAACGGCATTACGAGAAATTCGTAATGACCGTATCTTGTACGGAAGGCTGTCTTTGGAACATCTTCTTCTCTAACTTTTAACTGATGATACCCAGAACGGAGATCTATTTTCGAAAAGTAACTGGCTCCTTGTAACTGATCAAACAGATCATCGATTCTGGGCAGAGGATACTTATTCTTTATTGTAACCTTGTTCAACTCGCGGTAGTCGATGCACATACGGAAGGTTCCGTCTTTCTTTTTAACAAATAGTACTGGTGCACCCCACGGAGAAGAACTCGGTCGGATAAACCCCTTCTCCAACAGCTCTTGCAGTTGCTTTGTCATTTCCTGCATTTCTGCAGGTGCAAGTCTGTATGGAGCTTTTGCAATAGGAGCCGCACAAGGAACCAAGTCAATACTGAACTCGACTTGTCGTTCCGGTGGCACTCCGGAAATATCGTCAGGAAAGACGTCCGGGAACTCACAGACGATAGGAATATCAGATAAAGACTTCTTTTCAGGGTTGGATTCAGATAAAACGTAGCACAGATAGGACTCACGACCCTTGGATAGATACTTATGTGCTTTTTCAATAGAAATGAAGCAGTGATCACCTTTCCGCTTCTCGCCCTTGATCTCAAGTACTCGGCCGTCTGAAGACTTGATTTTGATGACTCGCCGGTTGCAGATAATTGTAGCCTCGTTGTTCATTAGCCAGTCCATGCCGATGATGACATCGAACTCTTTCAATGGAATCGGGATGAGGTCGAGATTGAATACAATATTATCGACTAGTAGAGTGCAGTTTCGATAAACAGAATCAGCCATAACATAGCTGTTACTGGCTGTCTCAATGTCAAGTATAACAGGAAGCTTCGATGGGAACTTAGATAATCTTGATGCAAAAGAAGTCGATATGAAAGAACGACTTGCGCCAGAATCAAATAGCACGCGAGCAGGTATCGTATTTAACAGAAACGTACCGGTGACTACGTCAGGTGTTTCTCTCGCCTCTTCTGCCGTTATTTGGAACGCACGTGTCCTTGCAGTTGGTGTTGCAGCAGAACTTTTAACTGTCGACCCTCCAGCTGATGACTGTGGCTGATAACGTGGTCCGCTACGACACTGATACATGAAGTGCCCTCTCTTTCCACATTTCGCACATCCACGTCTCTGCTGTGGACATTCTTCACTACTATGACCGATCATGTTACACGCGAAGCAAGTAACGTCATCCGGATTACATAGTCCCATGTGAGACTTTCTGCATCTCTTGCAGAATCGCGGCTCGTTTGTCAGTGAGTAGGCTTGCGCTTTCGGTTGTGAATTATGCTGATAGGATTGCTGAGATTGCGACTTATTTGGCTTGAAAAATCTGCCAAATCGCTGTTTCTTTGGAGGAGACGGATTCATCGGGTTAGTAGACGGAGCATAAAGCTGATCGCCGTATTCTAAATAACCTCGCTCAATTTGTCTAGCCGTTTCTACCATTTCCAAGTAACTCTTGTATTTGATCGCGCTCATCGGATGTCTGTACCTTGGATTGAGTCCTACACGAAATCTATTCATCTTTCTCTCCTCGGTAGCTACTTGATAGGAAGAGTAGCCGCATAGTCTTGAAAACTCGTGTTCGTATTCATCAACTGTCTTCGTTCCCTGAGTCAGCTGCATCAACTGTACCTCCATTTTATCTCGTTGGTCAATCGGGCAGTACTTTGCATTGAACATTTCAAGAAACTGCTCCCATTCTAAAGTCTGAATCACCTCCTCACCATAGATACTTCGCTGGGTTTTCCACCAGGCACGAGCAGCTCCAACAAACAACGCAGACGCGTAGCTCACTTTCTTAGAATCTAAACAGTCAGAGATTCTAAAAATTTCTTCCGTATGACTGATCCAATCCATCGCCTGAATCGTATCCACAGTACCCTCGAAATTCAGGGCACCGCTCGCTTTAAAATCTTTAAATTTGCAGCCTTTTGGCTGAGCTATTTGGGTTTCTGGATTTGAATTATCAGAATCAGATTCATTGGTCTGGACTTGCTTTTCTTTTCTCTTATTTTTCTTTTCTTCACGTCTTTTAGCTTCGGCCTCATCTCTGGCACGAAACTGTTCTTGCATCATTTTGTTTTGTTGTTCTGAGTGTTGGGCTAGAAATTGTTGCATCATTTCAAACATTTGTTGTTGGGTCATATTGTTGGGAATATCACCTGATCCTGATCCTGACATCTTCTACTGAAAATTAAAATCAATTAACTATCAGTTTATAGACTTAGATCTATGTACCCTTTTTCCCATCCTAACAGTCTGTACATCCTATCTCAGTTCAATCCACCTAAATGATTGATACATATGTATTGCTTCAGTTTGAGATCAAGTATACTTACGTAATACTTGATTCACTCAAACTAGTGCTCTGATACCATCCTGTGAAGACCACCCCTTACGGGGCAGTCCTCAGAGTCTAGGTCCCAATTCATGCAATACAATATCAATCATACTAAGATAGGGTAATTAATTGCGGAATATTAAATTACAAGTACAAACATTTTAGGATTAAGTTCATTACAAATTACAGATCTTCAAATTAAAGTTATAAAAAGGGTAACATCTAATCTAATCATCACATCAAACATTACATCAAGTCTACCCAGAACCACCACGTTAGCTATCTTCCAATCAGTACCAGATAATTGTTGAGTAGTGGTCTAAGAAAGCTTCAAAACTTGGATCCTTGATGACCTAAACACTAGGTCCTGCAGGTGATTTTCCTTTGGCTTTTCCTGTAAAATATTAATGCAACAACTGTAAGCAAAGCTTAGTGAGTTTATAGATTTTCAATATTAACATGCGTGTCAAGCGGAGTCATAAATCTAAGCGTGATATGTCTTGGCTGCCGCTACAGCCTTCATGATTGAGATATAGTATCATAAGATCGGATGATGTTCAAGCCACACTCACGCTTATATCGTGGGGATCAGCCACATACTGGGCTAGCTACCAGTAAGTCAATATGGCGGAACATCGGAGGTCATTACCAAGTTCATAAGAACAGGTGAAATAGCCGGGTCTAGAACAATAGACCATAAGGGCTAATCAAGCTGAATCAATCTTATCAAAAGTCTGATCAATGATGTAAGCTTATGTCTTAGGAGTCATGATAGCAACGAATCATAAAGCAAAGTCTGAGATAATATTAAATACAATCTGAAAAGATAAGCAAATAGCTATCATGATTCACTGGGCAACACCCATCCATGGTGTGCACAGGTCTCAATCCAGCTGATAAATGAATGTCAATAAATGTAACAGCATCAATATATCTCAACCGGATCTGTGCATGTTCAATTTGAATATCTATAACTCACAGGTCTGGGTCTTGGTCAAACAGATATAAGAATCTGCCACCTGAGTTATCTCAGGATTTTATCTTGTCAATTCTGTTCTTTGTCAAATCAAGTCTCTGACCCGCTTTTAAGTCTTTAAGTCTTTAAATCTTTGTTCAGAATATACTGAACCTGTTCAAATTCATTCATGATAAATTCATGTTAACTTCATCATCTTTATCATCATCATTATCATGGAATTTCATTATTTCTTTGGTCATTGAAATCTGTAATTCTATCTGATTCTGATAATTTCTTTATTCTTAAATTATTCTCTGTCTCAATATTTCTCAAAAAGTCCTTTATTTATACATTTAACAATGTATATAATCATTCAGTAAATATCAATTATATAAATGCTGGGTTTCGGATCCCTCTATTTCGGATCCACCCGGATTCGGATCATCCGGATCCGGATCAATCCGAATCGAACTAGCCAACCGAATTCGGATCCATGTACCCCATCCGAAATCTGAAATCCGAATTGAACATATCCGAATTGAGGACATATGAACCGAATTTGAAGGCCTCCGAAATGTAGGGTCCGAAATAGCATGATATCCGAACCGAATCATTGGTCCGAAATGGACACCATCCGAATTCGGACATATCCGAATTCGGATCCTTCATGTTCATAAATTTCCAGATTTGTTCTTGGTGTTCTTGGTGTTCTTCATACGGATTTTATTACAAAAATTACTAAAAACACATTTTATTAACATGCAACTTAAGATTATGATTTGTTATCATAATTGGGTTAATTTTATACATTTTCCCCTATCAAAAACACTATAATTTGATCAAAATCATCCAAAATATGATATTTTGCCAAGAACACGTTTTCATCAAAATTTCCGATTTCTAAATGGTTTTAGATGATCCAAGCAGCAAATTTTGTTTCTGTTTCATTTATTAGTTTCAATTCATCATAATCTATCTTAATTTTACACATGCAACAACATTTTTAAATCATCATTTCGGTTTTTATGAAAACCGAACCTAAACTCCAATATTTCAAATTTTTAAGTAATTGTTACCTTTAAATCTTGAAATTCCCTGTTGATTGATGAGTGTTGTAACTTCTTCTTGTAGTAAATCTTCAATTCAATGATCAAATCTTGAATTTCTTGGCAACTTGTGATGTTAGCCGTGAGTTTTAGAGAGAAGTTAGAGAGAGAGAGTTGATTTGCATAAATGATCATAAAGGATCATTATTTCGGTTTTTATATATATAATTTTGATCATGTTTGATATTTAACCCACTTCTATTTTTGTATAATACATCTCTCTTATTTTACTCAATTAAATCATAAATATAATTTAAAATTATATTTACTTAATCCATTTCATATTTTATTTTAATAATTGCAACATAAATAATATAATATAATAAAATTATATTATTAACTCAAAACTTAAGCATTACATGACTGACTAAAAGTTAGGTTGTTACAGATTCTCACTCACCAATATCCCGATTTACTGCGACTCTCGGAGTGCTATTGCCATCTCTTGCAATCCCATGCAGCACTCTCGAACGAAACACATAGATATCAGGTATCATTTTATTAAAGATCACGTAGAAAAGGGAACCTTTGAGTTGTATTTTGTTGGCACGGAATATCAACTTGCGGATATATTTACTAATCTTTAGACGAACCTCGTTTTCAGTTTTTAGTATCCTATATCGGCATGTTGAATCCGCCTTCCAATTAAATATCAGATATTTTCTTAAATAATTCTATTTCAATCTATCATGTTTGAAATTCCTTTATTTTAGAAAATATCTATTATTTAAATTTAAGGATTGTGTCACAACATTGAAACTCAATATTTCCTTATCTATGTACATTTTTAATAATTAATGATCCTGACAAATTGCTGTGTGAATTGTTAATCACGAAGTGGGACGCAAACATAATCCAGGTTTATCTGTATCTTTAAGGCTAAAAAGGTTTAAGCACTTAATCTGAAAAAGAAAAGGAAACAAATAGGTATTTATTTGTAGTTAAATTTTAAATTTTAGGTTGGTTATAGTTTAGTTTATTTTGTTTAAGTTTAACTTAATAGTTCGGAAAATCCATAAAAAAAAAATTAATTAATTGTTCAAATTTATCAAAAAGCCAAAAATATTTTAGTTTATTTTATTTTATCTTAACTTAAATGATCAAAGAAAAATATCAAAAATATTTTATTTTGTTTTTGCTTATTTTTTAAGAAAAGCACAAAAAGATTAATAAATTGGGCCACATCTCTTTAATTAATTATCTTGTTGTTACTTTATTTTAGGCCCAATATTTTTATTGTGTCTATGTGTGTGTTGTGTGAGCAATCCGGCGGCCCACACTTCATTTGGGCGCGGATCCTTTCTGACCCGGACCCGACCCATGCGACTTTAAATAAGGTCGGTCAACCTGTCAAACATCTTTACTTCATCTTCAAGATTTCTATCCTCTTCTTCTTCCTCTCGACTTCACCCACCGCCGGCCACCATAACCACGATTCCAAGCTTTTGGAACTTCGATTTTCTCCATTTTTCTTGCTTCATTCACATTCAGCATCATCAGGTAACTTCTTTTTAACTTTATTTTAGCTTCTAACTTCATATTTTGTGTGTTTGATTTTCAAAATTTTATTAGTTTTTCATGTTCGGTTTTTCTTATTTTTAGGTAGTTTAATGTGTGTTTTTTACTTTGTTGTAGTTAGAGAAAATGTTCCTTATATGTTTGTAGTCTAGGATCTTTAATTTCATGCATTTTTATCACACTTTTAACTGTTCACGTTAAATATTGCATGAACACATTAACTGCTTGCATGCATTTCGGACGTCCGAATTCGGACCAACACCCGAATTCGGATGTCTTACTTAGACTAATGTTCAAGTTTTTCAACATACATAAACCGAATTCGGACCACTGTGATCCGAATTCGGTCCTTCAAATTTCCTAAATTTCATTTAAGTCTAAGTGCTTTCTGTACTGTTCATCCGAAATCGGATGGGATCCGAATTCGGTCCCTATCCGAATTTTGTGTTCCATCCGAATTTGGTCCTTTTGTTTCCCTTGCATGCATTCCATCCGCACCAGCATCCGAATTCGGACCATCGACATGCATCATCCGAATTCAGGCCCCTCAAATCCTCATCATCACTTTCACCCAATTCAGTACTCATCCGAATTCGGACCATCATCACACATCATCCGAATTCGGACCCCAAACATCACATTTCATGCATCATCCGGATTTCGGCCGGATCCGAATTTGGTGACACTGTTCATCCGAATTCGGACCATCCGAAATCCAACACTTAGCATATTTTTTAAATTTTTTCCATTTTTGCATTTTCACTATAAATCAAAAAATCTAAAAATATTTTCATTTCGGTGCACCGTTGATTAGAGTTAGGATTAGTGTTTGAGTGAAAAAGTCTGATCTAACATCGGTCTCTTAATGATTGACTTTGGACTTTATTAGTACGACTTTATTCTACAAATAAAGACCTGATGCTAAACAGATTAGGCAGTTTCTATTTCACACTTATCTAGACTTCATCTTAATGACATATCATATCAAGTCTTGTGTTCTAACTTTGATGCACCTTTGCAGGATGATGGAACCAGTTGTTGTCCTCACCCTACCCCATCCCCCCATTCCCAATAATAACGCCCAACTACCCGAACAATCCATCCTTCCCCAGGCCGAGTTTGTCGAGTTTATACCACATAACTGGCAGCTCGACGTCTCCATTCTCACCAAAGAACCAAATACCATCGCCTTCGACATCCTTCTTCACCACCCCATATATTATGCTCTGTCTACCGCAATCGCTGTTCCCCAGATATACCTGAATCAATTCTGGAACAGACTGCAATATGTTCCCGACGCCGAACCCTTCTTCACAACCACCATCGACTGCGTCCCAGTCAAAATCACCATCGCTGCCATAAGCCATATCCTTCGCCTTCTCGCAGAAACCTATTTGCCATCCCGCCTTCACTTTGATCCCATCCCAGAAACCCTCACCGAAATACAAACCCTGGGTTATGACGGCCCTCTCACAAAACCCTCCATTTCCGCACAAAGAATCTACAATCTCATTGGCGGATTCTCTTCGATGTCATCAACAAGTGCTTCACAGCAAAGCACTCAGGCCATGACTCTGCCTCCGCTCAGGTTTTAGCCATGTTAACCAGCTTTGCCTTTGACCGCCATGTTGATTATGCGGCTTTCCTCTTCGAGGAATTGAGACGAGTACATCTGGAGAGGGAACCAAAAAGGGACGCAAGTACATACCTCTCCAACGGTTTCTGCAACTTATCATACAATATGCGATGGATAATGATGAGGACATTCACGAACGTCCTGAAGCCGACGTCTACCCTACCGTGGTCATTCAAAAGCTTACTTTGCCAAAGGGGGCCCCTTCAGTGCCTATAATGACTATTCCGTTGTCACTAATGCTAAAGGCAAGGGATTTGGAAAGGGTTAAGGCTTATATTCGAGTGTTTTATCCGGATGAGGCTCAGTCTGAACCGACTGAGTCTAGCCAATCCGAAGGTGAGGCCAGCATGAGTGAGGATGAGGGAGATCAGGCGGAGGTACATCAATCTTTGGGGATAGGTGATGCGGAGCATGTGTTAGTGAGTGAGGGAGAAGGTGGTGAGGCGGCAGAGGCGGCGGATTCCGCACGAACCGTCTCTGTCGTGTGAGCGACAGATATTCAATCTGAGGGTGACCAAAGCCCTATCAGCCAGACTACCCACCAAAAGACCGTCAGTCCAACGGTCGAAATCACCCCCACCATCCACTTGGTATCCTCTCAAAGGGAAACCACTTCGTTCCACGGGGATTCTGCACATACACCATTGCCCTCTCATTCGGAGAGTGGCGATGTTGAACGAGGTCACACTCCTCCCCACGTGACCGAACTTCCTTCATTCACCATTCCATCCCCCCATATACACACGACGCACGATGCCTCTGTGGCATCCCCAAGAGCTCTTCGTGCTGCCGGAGTGATTACCCGGGCTGACCTGGACGCCCAAAAGGAAGCTGCTGAGGAACGTCACACCGCCTTTCTCTCACATATCAAGGGAAAGGGTGTCGCTTCTGAAGCTGTGCCTCCACCAGGATCCCATTCAGTCCAGAATCAGATTGCCGACTTTTCAGACAAGATAGAGGCGCTTACTCGCCTCATTCTTCAAGTCCAGGAGCAACTCAACTCCAGAATGGACCGTCTTGAGTCTGCCGTAATTGAGCTTCAGTGTCGTCCTCAGGCTGAGTCTCAGAAAAGAAAGCATGACGATTAGGACGACTCTGATCGCCATGAGGGGGAGAAAAGACAGAAAACTCAGTCCGAGGACCCAATGTTGTTTGTAGGGGGAGCAGAGACCGAAGGGACAGAGATTCAGGGGTCAGGGGAACAGATGCAAGAGGCTCAGGAATACTTGATGTTAGAAGATGAGCCCATGGTCGAGGGTTCAGCTCCACTGGATCCAATGACAGCTATGGTAGAGTTCGAGCCCATTCATGAGAAAGTTAAAATCATATTGGTGTCTGACTCAGACTCCGATACTGAGGACAATGAACCTATGATCATTCCTAAGCCTGAGCCAGAATCACTAAAAAATCCTCATCTTCTTCCTTTGATTTCCTAAACTCACCACCACCAGCCCCACAAGAAGAAATTCTTTCATCCATTCAAGCTCCCCCATCACTCAAAGAATCCCATCTAGTCCAAAGCCCGCAAAGATCTCCAAGTCCTCCTCCAGTCCAACAATCTGAACAACCAGGTCCTTCTCAAACCAAGAGGGTTGATTGCTTTGATGAAACTCCAGAAGGACCCTGTGAATATAGGAGAGAAGATTTATACTGGGTAGGCCAGTTTTCAAGAGGTGAGGTACATAATCCACCACCTGAAAAGAAAGAGGAGCTTAGACAAGAACGGCGGGGGACAATCATAAAATTGCTTGAAGCTAAAAAGTCTGAAATAGAAGAACCCCCTGTTCTTCGAGAATGACCTGGACTTCATAAGTGTGGACTACGTCGAATTCTTACACGACCGATTGAAAAATCGTATTAAAGGGCGTCTGTCTCGCATGACTGCTTTAGGTGCCCTTGTTCGAAGTATGAACCGCCGCTCGATCATTATGTGCCTCAGAGACTTCCAAATGGCGATAGAGAGCGCAATGGTTAAAGTGGGCCTACGAGCACCTAGACAAGACAGTTTCCTTCTAGCCCACCATCCTGCATACAGAGTTATATTCAGAGGAGGCCCGGGTGTCATTTTTGTCAACCAGAAGGGCTACAAAAGGTTCATGCGCTTTGAGGATCTTCCCTGTTATTCCGACGGTACTCTCAGATTGGTTCGAGCCGCGCTTACTCAGAAAGTTCAAGATTTTGACGCTCAACCAGATCCACAACAAAGATGCTCACCAAAGGAAATTCAGGACTCCCTCAGCGGCATTGAACTCCTGAACGAACGGCTACATATGAGACAAGCGACCAGACGCTTTGACGTCATCCTTGGACTCCGAGAATCGACCGATCATGCCAGAGTTCCAGGACCTCCAAAATGATCGAAAAGGGGGAGATTGTTAGACATTTAATTTCGATCATATGGAGTTATTTTGAAATAATTATTTACTTAGTATTTAACTTTGTATATAGTTCCTTTATAAGTTATTTCCTTGTAAAAGTCTAGGGGCCATTTATGTCAATGCTTCAAAGTTAATTAAATGAAGCTATAATAGCTCCTAGGGTTTCACTTTTGTAATACACGGTTGAATATTCAATAAAATTGTAGCCGCCATTTTGCATTTCACTCTCAACATTCTTATTGTCTTGTAACATCCTCGAATTCAATTACTGTAATTTGGATCTATTTAGGCGGATAATTTATAATTAAGTTAAATTATGAGCAACTATTATGTATTTGGGATATTTTAGAAAGTTTGTTGTTATTTTAAGAAAATTTGAACTCGGAAATTATTATTAAGGAATATTATGAATTATAAAAGTTATTAATAATAAATTTAAGAATAAATCAGTATTTTATGGAACCGGTTAAGATGAGGGGTGAAATGTGCAAAATGGGAATACAAAGGCCAAGCCCTTCATTTTTCACCATCTCTCTCTCTCTCTCTCTCTAGACTCTCTCTCTAGAAGTTCTCTCTACATCTCTCTAAGATATCTCACAAACCGACCGGCCGATTATCGAGATTTATACGTCAACGGAAAGATCTCGAGGAGTACTACAACAATCAGCAGTTGGATTCCTGATATCGTACGAATTGAGGTAAGAATCGACCCTTTTAAGTTGTTTATTTCGGTTTTAAAGAACTTAAAATTCGAATATGTTATTTTATGTAAATTGGAGCTAGTTTTGCTTGAAATGTTACAAGAATATGATAGTATATGTATAATAGAATCGAAACTAGGCATCACAATCGGTCATTTGAGGCTTAGAAATGTATGTTTTTAAGTTGTAAGATGAACAAACTCGAAAATACCAAGAACACAGTCGAAATGCAAGATTAAACTCGATTTTGGGTACTAGATTCGAGTGAATTTTCGAGTCTATCATTAGATTCGAATGGGGTAGGGTTCGAATCTACCCCAAACTCGAATGGGGTTCGAGTTTATGCTATGGGGTTCGAGTTTATGCTCAAACTCGAATGGGGTTCGAATTCAACCCATTAAATTCGTGTTTAATGCCTAAAATTGAGAAACTTACTCTCTAAACTCGAGTATTTTGAATGAAACTCATAAACAACACGTAAAATAACAAGGGTTATACAAAGGACAATGTATGAGCATGAGATGGGCTCAAACTTAATTGTGTTATGAATTTGGACATGGACTCAAAATGGGGGAAAAATATTGCAAGAAAATACAAAACTTGGTCTTATGAATTTAAACGGTTTTTGACTAGAGGTATTGTTGTAACTAATTTAACAGGTCCCTTGTGGTGTTGTTTAACCCACAGTGGGGTACTTGGTGGATCCGATTGAAAGCCTGAGGAGAAATAATATTGAAGTTTAATTACGCACCCACTGTGAGTACAGTAGATTTCGCATGTTTATATCTGTTTTATGTTAAGCTTTGCCTGCTGAGACCTGTTGCTTCATTATTTGATTGGAATTCTACTAACTTGCGTAGATTTAGATGCACATTCTTACTTGTTGCATGTCCTTTCGGTTGTTGTGCATCTAGTGATGGACCAGTGGGTCGCATCGATTACTCTAATGTTACTGCGCTATATGACCTGGAGCTGATCCCTCCTAGGCCCAGTAGGCAGTATGTCATCCCCGATCGTACGTTTGTCTCAGATGGTATGTTTAAATGCCGAGCTTTGGGCTCGAAGGGGCTGCGGCTCTGGTCCGTACTTAGTGTACGAAGAGGGTATCCGATGTTGGTCATCTGTGTTATCCTTGGGCTTCATAAAGATTTATAAAAATGCGTAATCTTTGTATTCACTAAGCCTTTGCTTATTCCCCAGTTGTTAATTTTTTTTTTACAGGAAAAGGGAAATCTGCAGCTGGGCCTTCTAGTTAGGTCGTGTGAGAAGTTTTTGGAAGATTTGAAACTACTTAATCGGTAATTATGTTATGGGACAATGTTGTATTATATTCTGGATGTTGTAAAAATTGTACTGGGTATGTAGACTTAGACATGGTACCTTGTAGCACCGTAGGGTGTTTGACACTGTTGCACTACTTTTATTATGTGTTTTAATGCTTCCGCACTTAAACTAGGTTATCAGATCATTATGTATTTGTGTTTGATGATTAATCCTGTGTGTTTTGTAAATGGTGGTTGTTGTGGCAAGGGTGTCACACGAGATGGTATCAGAGCAGTAGTTTGAGATTCATGTGTCCGTGAGGTCTTGATCTCAAACATTAGGTAATGATATGTAGTGGTTTAAGTAATGATCTGAACTAAGATAGGTTACGATCTAGTAATTATAAGAGATTGACTATCATACGGGACAAATGAATGGTGTCTTTACATGTTGCTAAACAAATTATATGTTTATATTACAGAACATGTCTGGAGGAGGAATGACACCTGAAGAAGCCAGAGAGATGATGCTAGCCATGATGGCTGAGCAGAATCGAATGATTCAAGATCAGTTTCGGGCTCGAGATGAGGCCGAAGCTAAACGAAGAGAAGATAAGATGAAGAATAAGGAAAGAGAGAAAAGCAATGACGAACAAGATGACAATACTGGGTCATCTAATAAGCCCAGAAGTTGTCGGTTTAAGGATTTTAAGGGAAATGGAGCAGTCGAGTTTAATGGACCGGGTGATGCTGTTGCTGCTCTGGAATGGATAACAACCACAGAACGGACATTCCGAATCAGTGATTGTGCTGAGAAGGACATGGTCCGGTTCGCTACTGCTATGTTCACCAAAGACGCAGTAATGTGGTGGAATTCAATGGTGAATGCCTTAACAATGGAGAAGGTTTTTAGAATGACATGGGCTGAGTTTACTGAAATTTTCACTCAGCAATACTGCCCGGCCAATGAACGCCGAAGACTAGAAGCTAAGTTCATGACACTAATTCAGGGGACTAAGTCTGTGTCCCAATATGCGGTAGAGTTCACGAGGCTAAGTTTATTAGCGCCTCATCAGGTTGATACAGAAGAAAGAAAAGTTACTCGATTTGAGGTTGGTCTTGATTTGGAAATCCGAAGGGTGATGAGCAACGTACGTTACCCCACGTTTGCTAGTCTGCTGGAAGCTGCCAGAAATGTAGAACAGATCCTGATTATGTCAGGATATGTGATGGGGTCTGCTGTTGCTGCTTCAACTAACCCAACTCAACCTTCACCGCCGAAACGTCAACGTGAAGGAGGCTACTCTGGTTCTGCACGATCATCACAGTACTAGCCACAACAGTCTTATCGTCGGCAGTCTAGTTCTCCTGGTCATGCTCGTGCATGTTTTTGCTGTGGAGAAGTGGGCCACTACCAAAGTGAATGCCCATGAAGATCGGATGCCTGCCATAAATGTGGTGTGTGGGGGCACTATAGCAGGGATTGTCGAAAGAATGCTCCAACAGCTGCTGCTCCATCGTCGACTCGATCATTTGGAGGATCAAGTGGTGGTTCAGTCAACCGCCGGAACCAGCCAAAAAGGGGACAGACTAGTGCATTTCAGATTACCGCGGAGGAAGCTAGGGAAAACCCGGAGGTGGATGCGGGTACGTTTATAAGTTAAATCTTTGCTTGCAATAATGATGTTTAATTCTGATATCAATAGGCCTTTTGTGTCTACTGTTTTGAACAAACAACTAGTCATGACGCTGTTTAAGTTACTTGCTATATTTGACATAGAAGTTACTAGTAACACTTTAGCCGAATTAGATTACATATATCGTAGCTGCACCTTAGAAAATTGAAGATGTAGTCTTCAAATTTGGATCTTACTCCGATAGCATTTAGTGAATGTAACGTGATAAATATAGAAGATGTCGATGTTATAAATAAGAATGACAAATGTCAAGAAGGACTGATGTTTGCTATAATTGTGGAAAAATGAGTCATTTTAGAAGAGTACTATAAGATTCTATATGTAACTTCATCGAAGTTTTATGATTCCGAAGATAGCATGAATTTAAGTATTAGGAAAAGTTGTTACTAATATAGGTAAGATGATGATTGTGAAAAAGAATACTCTAGTATGTGAATAGGCATTAGATGAAAAGCCAAAGTGGATTCTGAAGCTTTGAATTGGAAAAGATGTTTATCGTGAGAATTTTTATGTAATTGGAATCAAAGAAATTGTTTCAATATCAATATATATATATATATATATATATATATATATATATATATATACGAACATTATATGAGGAAACCAAGTCTAGAAATTTTGAGAGAAACCGTACGAGGGTATGATAATGGTGTTCATACTGTATGAGATTTAGAATATACAATGTGAGATATAAGTAAGATATGTACGTGAGTTGTAATCAATTAAAAAGGAAATATAATGCTACTTGAGGATAGTATACTTATTGATATGGTAATTGATCAATAAGAAAGTTAAAGAGACTTTGGACAGTAATGAAATTTGCTTATACCGTAAAGAAAGGTCTAATACTACGATTCGGAATCTAAGGGACATTCGGAGGTGGTCATGAGTTTTGTTTAAATTCTGGTGCTGATCAATTAAATTGTAACTACTGCATTTGTGCAATCGATGTTAGTCTTTTGGTCTAAGTTGACGGTTGTGATTGATGTTGAAATTTCTTAATAAACACATTAGTTAAAATAGATCATGTGTATCATGATTGTACTTTAGAGATCGAAGAAGTAGGTTTATATGTTGATTTGATCCCTGGAGTTTTTCCCAATAACTTGTTGTTCGTATCGGTATGCATATAACGAAATATAAGTAAGATGCGGCACAAACATGAATACGAGTAAAAATTTACCAGCAACCGATAGAAGATCAGAATGAATGGACTATTTCACATTGAAATATGTGACAAGATAATGTATTTTGGATTCAAGTATAAATTGAAAAGATCAATTGATTAGATAGAGATTCGTATAACTTTAGTCATCATGATAAAGTAAAGAAAACCATGTTTAATGTTTTGCACGGGAGAAAATGTAGAAGCCCTACATGTTGGAAAGAAAATTGAAGGAACTCTGATTGTTATGACCATGTTATCACAAATGTGCTACTATGATAGTAGCCATTAACCGATCAGTTATAATACAAACGATTAAGTATAGTTGAAAACATCACCGATAAGGGTTGAAACTGGTTTTTGTAAAAAGGAGACGAGTTGACACTAAAATATATTGGCACATTTAGAGTAATGGAAAAGTTGGAATTGGTTGTGATAATTGGAATTATCTAAGGAAATATCAAAATAACACTTGGTATTTCATGTAGAAATCTTTATGAGATCTTCACAACTGGTAACGAAGATTAGGCTGATTATACTGAGTTAGAAATCATAAAGGGTTAGTATATGTTGAAAAGTCAGAATATATTATGAATATTGTGGTAATGAAGAATAAGAAACAAAGAGATTGAAATGGTGCTTATACGTTGGAAGCATCATAAGGGAGCAAATCATACATGGGAAGCTAAGTCGGAAATGTTGAGAAAATATCCGCAATTGTTTGAAGTCAAATAACTTCGAGGACGAAGTTAGAGCGTGGTGGAGCCCATGTTGTAACATCCTCGAATTCAATTACTGTAATATGGATCTATTTAGGCGGATAATTTATAATTAAGTTAAATTATGAGCAACTATTATGTATTTGGGATATTTAGAAAGTTTGTTGTTATTTTAAGAAAATTTGAACTCGGAAATTATTATTAAGGAATATCATGAATTATAAAAGTTATTAATAATAAATTTAAGAATAAATCAGTATTTTATGGAACCGATTAAGATGAGGGGTAAAATGTGCAAAATGATGAAAATGGGAATAAAAAGGCCAAGCCCTTCATTTTTCACCATCTCTCTCTCTCTCTAGACTCTCTCTCTAGAAGTTCTCTCTACATCTCTCTAAGATATCTCACAAACCGACCGGCCGATTATCGAGATTTATACGTCAACGGAAAGATCTCGAGGAGTACTACAACAATCAGCAGTTGGATTCCTGATATCGTACGAATTGAGGTAAGAATCGACCCTTTTAAGTTGTTTATTTCGGTTTTAAAGAACTTAGAATTCGAATCTGTTATTTTATGTAAATTGGAGCTAGTTTTGCTTGAAATGTTACAAGAATATGATAGCATATGTATAATAGAATCGAAACTAGGCATCACACTTGATATATCGGTGATTTGAGGCTTAGAAATGTATGTTTTTAAGTTGTAAGATGAACAAATTCGAAAATACCAAGAACACAGTCGAAATGCAAGAATAAACTCGATTTTGGGTACTAGATTCGAGTGTATTTTCGAGTCTATCATTAGATTCGAATGGGGTAGGGTTCGAATCTACCCCAAACTCGAATGGGGTTCGAGTTTATGCTATGGGGTTCGAGTTTATGCTCAAACTCGAATGGGGTTCGAATTTAACCCATTAAATTCGAGTTTAATGCCTAAAATTGAGAAACTTACTCTCTAAACTCGAGTATTTTGAATGAAACTCATAAACAACACGTAAAATAACAAGGGTTATACAAAGGACAATGTATGAGCATGAGATGGGCTCAAACTTAATTGTGTTATGAATTTGGACATGGACTCAAAATGGGGGAAAAATATTGCAAGAAAATACAAAACTTGGTCTTATGAATTTAAACGGTTTTTGACTAGAGGTATTGTATAACTAATTTAACAGGTCCCTTGTGGTGTTGTTTAACCCACAGTGGGGTACTTGGTGGATCCGGTTGAAAGCCCGAGGAGAAATAATATTGAAGTTTAATTACGCACCCACTGTGAGTACAGTAGATTTCGCATGTTTATATCTGTTTTATGTTAAGCTTTGCCTGCTGAGACCTGTTGCTTCATTATTTGATTGGAATTCTACTAACTTGCGTAGATTTAGATGCACATTCTTACTTGTTGCATGTCCTTTCGATTGTTGTGCATCTAGTGATGGACCAGTGGGTCGCATCGATTACTCTGATGTTACTGCGCTATATGACCTGGAGCTGATCCCTCCTAGGCCCGGTAGGCAGTATGTCATCCCCGATCGTACGTTTGTCTCAGATGGTATGTTTAAATGCCGAGCTTTGGGCTCGAAGGGGCTGCGGCTCTGGTCCGTACTTAGTGTACGAAGAGGGTATCCGATGTTGGTCATCTGTGTTATCCTTGGGCTTCATAAAGATTTATAAAAATGCGTAATCTTTGTATTCACTAAGCCTTTGCTTATTCCCAGTTGTTTATTTTTATTTTACAGGAAAAGGAAAATCTGCAGCTGGGCCTTCTAGATAGGTCGTGTGAGAAGTTTTTGGAAGATTTGAAACTACTTAATCGGTAATTATGTTATGGGACAATGTTGTATTATATTCTGGATGTTGTAAAAATTGTATTGGGTATGTAGACTTAGACATGGTACCTTGTAGCACCGTAGGGTGTTTGACACTGTTGCACTACTTTTATTATGTGTTTTAATGCTTCCACACTTAAACTAGGTTATCAGATCATTATCTATTTGTGTTTGATGATTAATCCTGGGTGTTTTGTAAATGGTGGTTGTTGTGGCAAGGGTGTCACATGTCTTTTCTTCATCATTTCTCAATTATTGAGACTTGTTCTTCTTGGGATTTGATAAAGAATATAAAGGTGATGCTTATATTACGGGATTACATATTTACAAATCCTTGCGGTTCCTCTGTCACCCTGCCGACCACCACCATTCAGACATACCGCAGTTATTGCATAGTTCACTAATTATTCTCTTCATCGGTATTTCATTGATCTATCACATAATCTGTCAGAGTTTTATTCTTTTTTGGTTCTCAATCACACATTAAGGTAATTTTCTAAATTTGAACAAAGGTGTTTAGTTAATTTCTAAAGCCGATTAGAGTTGCTCATCACATTTAATAGTTTTTGTTTATTAATTGATTTCATAATATAATCTGAGTTTAAGCGGCGGACAAGACGACATTCGTACTGTAAAAACTAAGTTTAAGGCGAAGGTGTGAAGGATTAATTTACTAATTTCTGGTTTTTATTTTGAAGTATCAATTCTCAGTTAATAGGTATTCGTCTCTGTTTTACAATCGGGTTTTTATACATCGATTGATTTAATTTGGCATAGAAAAGTAGGAATACTTTAAATATGCATTTGAGTTTATAGTACATAGATTTAGAACCTTAGTGAGAGGTTTTGTATCTCAATTTCGAATTTTGATCGTGAATTTGATTGTGAATTTGTTTGGAGTTAATCAATAGGTTGGCTCAAGTTACGTTAAGTAGAGATAGATTTTTCATATGTTAGTGTTTTTTGTGAAGACGAATTCTTAATTCATGATATTTGATTTTAAAAAAACATGCAGCTGGTTGAAATTTGTTTTTCGTCAATGTTTTATTTTGACCTACTTCTTAGTAGTATTTAAAAGTAGTAATAATTCCAATGTCATTCAAAATAATTGTGGAGTTTTTCATTCATATTTGTTAAGCATTAATGGTTATATATCGATTTTAAGTGAATACTTGTATAATGTATCGTGCATATGGTAAATGGAACATTTTCTTGCATCCTTGGTGTTCACTTTTATGTAAATGGTTCTCTTTATACTTATATTGTTTTAACTAATGGGAGTTCACTACTAGAGAAAGCCTAATAGAGCCAGGCTAAAAAGATAATATAGCCCGGTTATTTAACCTGACTTGAATGGGGGGTGGCTTTATTATAAAGCCCGGTTATTTAACCAGGATTACGTAATAAAGCCAGGTTTCATAGTAAATAACCGGGTCCAATTAGACATAAAACTAAGAAAAAAACTTACATATAGCCAGGTTTATTACTAAATAACCTGGTCCAAAACGTATATAATTTTTTTGTAAAATACTATAATTAAAACGCCCTTACATCCAAATGAGCAGAATGCTCATGAAAACTTTCTTTTATCGTGAAACATTTTAACAATAAAATGAGTCCTCCATTGGTTCACCAACTTAAAAAAGCATCAACACAAAACCAAAACCATGAAAGCATGCTTTCTAGATAAAAATGTTTGATTGAGGAAATACAGAAACAATGTTTAATGACGGACATGCATAAACAAAAAGAATAGCTTTCAATCATTTATAGCCAAGCCCTACAAGAATAAGTGATGAACTCAAACACAATAAATCTGAGATTTCAAGTTTAAATCCAATCTTCTTGCTCTGATACCAATTGACAACTTTGATTCCAGTATATTTTGCACTCAAACACAATAATCAAACGATTTGTATTAAGAATATGAAGATTACAAGAGAAAATTTTGACACTCAATCTCTAGGAACTTTCACACTCAAGAACACACACACTTGGTGGAGGCTAGATGGAGGCTCCTTTGTGTCTTCTTCTCAAACCCTAGGAGAACAATATCATTTATACCTAAACTTACCTTATGGGTTTGTCCAAACACTCCCCTTAAAGTCTTGGAAATTAAAATTCCACCCAAAGTAAACTATTTCTAATTATAAATTGAACCTAGACTTTTATTATATTTCATTATACACTATTTTAGGGCTAACAATTGATGAACCAGTTGTTGATATAAAAGACGAAAATGATGAGGATCAGGATGGCAAGAAGAGTGGAAGACGCTCATTTGTATTGTGACCATTTCACTTATGTTAAGGGTCAACCGAAGTGAAGTGCCCATACTGTAAGAAGTCGATGGCTACTAATAAAAAGAAAAATGGTACAAGCGCATTGAAGACTCATTTGGAGAAGTATTGCAAGACATCACCCATTTACAAAAACGATGATTCCAAGAAGCAAACCACGTTGAATTTCAAGCCCCCAAAAAATAGAAGGCGGTGATAGAACTTTTACTACTTATACGTTTAACCAAGAACAATGTAGAAAGTCATTAGCATGCATGTGTATGAATTTTCAACCGGACAAAGCATATCCGACACTTGCATGGGTGAGGATTGAGGATCGATAAGTAATCTTTATCATCAATTATCAAGGTAAAAATGGTGTTAGTATTATAATATATTTATTTAACATTCTTTAAAGGTAGTCAAACCTAATTGTATACAAATATGTTTTTGTTCCTTTTTTTGGTAGATTAAGAACACTGGAAGTTTGCATGTTTGTTGGAACTTAAATAACACAATCACAATCGTCAATGGTGTATTTATCAAAGTTTTATGTTACTTGTAGTCTCGTAATCGGTTTGCGTGGAACAATTTCAACGACAATATTGTGTTTTGTGATGTGTTTACTTTGTTGGCATGAACTTTGAAATTTAGAATGACATGTTTAGAATTTAGATTGTTTATTAAATCATAGCTAATTATTATTATTAGTTTGTTATAAAACTTTTCTTTAGGTTACTAGTCACGATGGTTTGGCAATTGGCATTATGCAACGGAATTGGAATTGCTCATGAGCTCATCTTGTGAAGGTTGAATTCTTTTTCTCTATCAATCACTTATCTTGTTGAGTACACTACTTTTTTATAGCTCTTGATATGTGTGTGTGTGTAATTTTTTACATGGTGCAAGAAGTCAAGAAGCCAAGAAGACAAGCAACACATCATTGCAAGCTTGTGTTCTTCATATTCAAAGGTATTTATTTTTCAACATCATATGAAATTGCTAATTGATAGTAGATATTAGTTTTCTACTCGATATGACATTGATAAGTTGCTAGTAAAGTATTATTTTTCTACTTGATATGGAATTGATAAGTTGCTACTTACTAGTTGCAAAAGGAAACTACTACATAGTCTAAATGAGTAAATAGTATATATTAGTTAAAGTAACCATTTTAAACTAAATAGTAGATATTAGTTAAAGTAAAAAAAATCATTCAAATAAATGGTTTTATATCCAAAAATCGATAAGAACCCATGAAAACCGAAAACCTGTGGGTTCAACCAGGAAAATCAAACAACCAAACCCGTAAAAAACCGAAACCGAACGGTTACTAAAACACAAAAACCGAAAAAATGATTTGGGCCAGAAACCGACCCAAACCGAGTCATGCTCACCCCTACATACACATGCCATTTTGGCTTAATTATATAAAAAGCTAATCAATAAAAACACAAATTACCATAGAGAACATCTCCTTTTCCAGTTACCGGAAAAACCTCCCCCTCATATACAAACCCACAATTTATAGTTGCAACACGACGCAATACAGAATTACAGATCCATGGACATAAACACACATATCAAATAATATTATGATTAAACAAAATCAAATGGAAACATTGATGAATCCAAGGTTAAGAGAAAACCATCATCATACGAACAAATTTGGTAATCACCATAATCAAAAGCAAAGAAGAACAAAATAAAAATTTGTAATCACGACTCACACGAAGAACACAATCGTAATCATAACTTAATCCAAGAACCTAAAACCCCATTGTCATTACGATAATGTGCTAACTTATGTGTTTGACAAAAGGGTACGGGTTTGATCTGCTTTGATTTGTGTGGTATAAGAGGTTAGATGTAGCTAATCAATGTTTTTTTACCGTCGATCAACGAAGCGACACATGTGGAGTGAGAAAGAGTTTGTATGACACGTCAGATTTGTTTTACCTAATCATCTGGTGCCAAGTTAAAGATTATAAAGTATTGAATAAAACAAAAAATGTTTAAGAATTTAAATGGTTGAAAAAAAAAGTTTAGAGACTCTAATCATGAAAATAAGATGTGAAAGAAAAATCTATCTTTTGTGGAATCCTACCAATCATTAACACAAGATATATGTATTTAAAGGGTCGTGCTTTTTTTTTATTTATTAAAATCTGTCTTGATTATATTACCTAGATTAATTTAAGTTTGATTGTCTCAATAAAAACGATTATTGTTTGTTTTATGCGTTGAAAGCTCCATCCAAATATAACAAAATTACTGAATTACCTTTAATTTAATAGTTTTTTTTTATTGTCAAAACACGGAAAAAAGTCAATGTGAAAAAAACCCAAAACACAATAATCATTGCAGACCCATAACATTGTTTTTTATGTGTTGAAAGTAGTCATGTATAAAAAACCGAAAATGAAACTGAAAAAAAAAATCAAAAATCAAAACCAGTCAAAACTGGTTCGTTTTTGAAAAACCTGTAGGTTTGCAACCGGTTTGAATATATCTGTTGAGAAACCGGTTGAGCCATTCAAAAACCTAGCCCTTTTTTGACCTTTTTTTGGGGGGTTCTTTTTACCATTTTGTCATCCCTAATATCTATAAATATGTATGTTGAGTTTGGTTTAGTCACAACTCAAAAACTCTCACAAAATGCATTCTTGATACTAAATATACAAAACACGTTCGAAAAATGGAACTCAAAGTTCTAGCGCTTCCACCGGTATTGGTTCTAACTTCCACTTGTAAGGTCCACCCTCTACGGATCTATCAAGGCATAACGGCATCAAACTAGTACGGAATCCTCGTTTAACGCTAACGGATCGATCACAAGGGAACACGGAGCCAAATACGATGCTAGCCGAACACGTATTGACCCCACACGATGTATCGCTCCTCTTTGCAACTCTGAAACTCTCTAAGTTCGTCTGAATATGCTCTCACGAATTCGGAAAGTTGTTCTCCAAGTGTTATTGAATTTGCAAAGATAAGTTCATGATATAACCCTTAAGTTCGTGCATGGCCCAAGCCCACAAACTTATAAGTTAAAGCCCATGCAGATAAGTTCGTACGAACTTATGAGCCCTAAATTCGTAGCGTGTGTCTCATGAACTTATTCTCATAAGTTCATATCTCATGAACTTATCTTACAATCAAGAACTTAATATGCAAATATGAACACAATACACAATCATGAACTTAATACATAAATATGAACAAACAATCATCACTTGTATTAAATAAGCCCTATCTATGACAAAAAACTAGACTGTCGTCACACCTGGTGTACCAACAGAAGAGGAAACTCCTCAAATTGGTCACTTTTCGTTTTCATCATCCCCAATTTTGTATAAACCGATATGTAATGAAAAGAAATGATCGCACGACTTCACTGTAAGGTATGAGAGAAATGGAAATTTGACGGAAATAAACCCTAGATTCAATCAGGTGGGTGGCAAAGTCAGAACTTTCGGTTGGGATCTATCGAGTGATGGAGGTAAGGGTTGATAGATGAGATATCTGACATGAGAGTGTGACCGAGAAGAATATATGGGGTTTAGTTGGATAGTGGATAAGGGTATGTGTCAGAATATCAACATCAAGGGCATAACCGTTAAGACACTTTACAATAGAGTAATAGATAATAATAAGAACACATGCGCTATCTTCGAGTTATAAGCTTATTCATTCAATTCAGGCTAGTTAAAACTAAAAAATACTTCAGATGTCATTTACCACTATAACACATTACATATAAATCAAGCCACTGAACTTGCATTAACCCTAAAAACATTGACTAAATTAAGAATCGAGGGGAGACATGTCATATATAAATAGTCCACGATAACCCAATAAACAAAATTATCTACATACTTTATCCATATCATGCATCTGTCATACATGTTGGTGAATACCACAAAAAGCTCCAACAACTCTTTGTGTTCCTAGTCGTTTAAGTCATGGAAAGTTAAGGTTATAACTTCTTTTTATAGAATGAACAGAGTAGTAATTTCAGTTTACCAAAGTATCCACCTTAAATTACACCAAAATAATCACAATCTCACTGAATTGTTTCATCTTCATACAAACAATAATGCACTAAATAAGCATCGTGAAAATCATTACTTGCTTTGCTTGCTTTTGAATTACGAACAAAATAACACCAATGACATTGCATTTAGTGTAGTAATCAATTTATCTCCCAGTAATAAATGAGGAGTCCCTTATGATTACCAGCTTTAAGATAATAATCAGTTCATATAAAATTAGTTACACAGGATAATCATCAAGTGTGCCTACCAATTTATTTGTGTAAGGTCACCACGTCTACGGATCGGATCAAGGCGCAACGTCGTCCAACGAGTGCAGAATCCTCGTTAGACGCTTAACAGATCGATCACGCGTAGAACACAGAGCCGTACACAATGCTAGCCGATGTAAGAACCGATGCCACATGATGTATTGCTCCAAGAAACTCTTTGAAAACCTTTCTAGCTCGCACGTGCACGGAAACAAGCTCTGAAATTCGTATTCTTGAGAGTTGTGAAATAATCTGATTAAGTTCTAATTATAATCAACTAAGTTCGTTTAGGCCCAAGCCCACGAACTTAATTAAGTTCAAGCCCAACTCCAACGAACTTAGTCTAACTAACTTCGTATGATGTGACTTAAGTTCGTGGCTTTAACCTTAAGAACTTATCTTTACATTCAAGAACTTATATTTACAATCTAGACTGAACGTGTAAATGTAGACATCAAATACAATCAAACACGCAAGACTTGTATTAATAAAGCCTCATCTATTACATTTAACTATCTATTACACATCTAGACTGCTATCATCACACATGGTGTACCAACATCCACCGGTATTGGTTCTAACTTCTACGAATGCAACCAGCGATTATTGAAGTATTTAGAAACAAGATGAAACCCTAAAGTTTGGTGTAATTACAAAATGGTGAAGTTGTCGGATGGGTCGGTGAAGGTGCATAATAAAAATTGTAGTCATTTGTTGAAAATCGAATCCAACTCAATGTTGACGATGCATACCAAAAAATATTGCCAAGGACTCAAATCTGTTCCGGAAGAGTGTCAAGCATCTATGTCACGGGATGGGAGTATTTTTGCAAATTCGACCAGAGCGATGTCGTCAAGAATTTGCATGCTTTGTGATTTAAGAAGGTTTTTCGTTCAATCACATTGACAACCCGTAATTGACTAAGGTGATTAAAAACACTCTTTAACCATGATATAATCAAGTAAGTCGTGCTGCTCTTAAAAACGCGATTGTATGAAATTATGGAAAAAGACTAAAATAGAACTACAAAAACGATTTTAAAACTTAAATACAAGTGTAAACTTAACAACCGATGTATGATTGGCTCCTCATGGTTTTCACGGTTCCTACCTTTGTGTTTACGCACATTGGGTTGATCCCGTAACAGGGCAAATGATGAAACATACGATTGCTTTTGAAAACTTTGAGTATTATCGCACGGGTCAAAATTTATTTTTAATGTTACTATGTGTAATAAATAATTTTAAACTACAAGAAAAAGTTTTTTCAATATCATTTGATAAGTGGAATAATAATACTAATGTCGTAAAAATACTACTACTAAAATATCAACCGCCTTTGAAAGGTGTTTGATAATAATAGATCTAGGTGAATCACAACATGAACCCAAAATTCTCTTTTATTGAAATGATTCTCTTTGCTCTCAACTTGAACTGTAAAATCTGATATAAGATATGAAATGAATCAGATTTTCATGACAGAATTAACTCATGGGAGATTATGATTTATGTAAGAATTTAGTATAAATGAATTGGAAGAATGAAGAATGCATGAGAGAATAACGAAGAGAATCTCAGAAGCAATGAGATTATGAAAATTAAAGAGATTAGAACAATTAATCTCATTGATATACTCTGTCTATCTGGAAATTAATATCCTTAAAAATTTTCTTTTCAGCTTAAAACCTCTTTATGTGTGCACAAAAATATTTCATTAAAAAATTACACACAACTTAGTGAAAAAGATATCGTCGTCAGAGTGTGTCTGAAACTCCCCCTGGAAATAAGCACACAAAGTTAGTCAACTCATAGAAAATAAAGTAGGAGCAAAAAAATTATAAGATAAAACTCCTCTCTGTCAATACAGCTTCAGAGTTGAATTAAGGGTAGGAATTTTAGAAAGATTCATTTTCAGAACCGGTTCTAATCTGAAGTGATTAGAAGCCTTTGTTGCGGAAGCTCGGGTTTCAGTCTGAAATAACTGAAAACCATAAACTATTTCTAAAGAAGTCTGGGTTCTAGTCTGAATGAACTAGAAACCATTTGAGTTAAGATCGGGTTCTGCACTGATGTGTACAGAAACCATTTCCAATGAAGACCGGGTTCTAGTCTGAATTGACTAGAAACCATTTGAGTTAAGATCTAGTTTTGCACTGATGTGTACAGAAACCATTTCCAATGAAGATCGGGTTCTAGTCTGGATTGAGTAAAAACCAGTTGAGCTAAGACCGGGTATTAATCTGAATTAACTGGACACCAATAACCTGCAAAATTAAGATGTGTTTGGTCTCCAAACAGATTTGGATCCAGGCTTGTAAGCGCTCTTGGGTACCCATCGATACACAGGTTTTGGTACCCACTAAAACTTGGGTCTAGGTACCCATTTGCATACACTTTCCTTTACTTCAGAATCAAATTTTGAAAGCAAATTTCTTTTAGTATGATAAAATTGAATATCTGATTTATGATAGAAACTTGAATCTGAACAAACAGAAATATTCAAACTTTTCTTTCTAAAAATCTGTCCGGTGCTAGCTTGTTTTTGATAATACTTGGTATTTTTCTTGGAAGTTTTCTTCTGTGAAGAATAACCATTATTTTCAGAAAATTCTGAAAACTTTGATTTCGAAGATTCACCAGGGTAAATCTTGACCGAAAGTTTTTAACTACTTTATCCTTGTCTTTGTTTATCTTTAAAAGATATCTAAGCTTAAGATCTGAAGATAAATCATACTTGGAAAATGTAGCAAGATTCTTTTCACTTTCTAAAGATAACTCAGAATGATTTGTCTTTGAAAGTGTTTCTTCAAGATCTTTAACTTTCTTGTACAAGACAGATCGTTCAGGCAAAAGATCTTCTAGTTGATTTGCATTCTGAAAATTCTCGTGTTTAGAATCTTCAAATTCCTTTGATAATTCAATATTGCACATTGAAGCTCTTCTTTTTTATGAAATCAAAACTTATATTTCACATTCATCAGACTTTAATTTTTCCAAAAGTTCAACATTTTCTTCAGTCAACACTTGAACTTGATTTTCAGCACAAGATAAATCTTCTTTAAGTTTAAGAACCTGTACCTGATCAAGCTTGTATCTCTCTTGATAAACATCAATTATAGCTTTGAGTTCTCGAATTTGAATATCTTTGGCTCTCCAGTTATCTTGAAACATCCTGATGATATAAATGAACAAAAATCAAATCAAGTCAAAAATGAAGTCAACTATGGTCAACAGTAGTCAACAATGTCAAATATAATCCAATGAAAGATCAGAAAATATCAGCAAGTTGAAGGTTGTTCGAGGATAGAAATCCAATGTTGAAGCTCTGAAAGATGTATCTGTGGTTGATGACTTGGTGAAATCAGCTCTGGATTGATGATGCAGGCCTAAGTGTGGATGATCGGGCCTTATTGTTTCTGGTGGCCCAAGACAGGATTCGTTACAAAAGGGGCTAACGGAAAGGGTCATATCTTTTGACTTGGGTCTCTGTTTGGGGCCCGTCAGGTGTCCAAACGACCGTTGGCTCGAGATCCACGCCAAAGGCGGTTTGCCCAACCGTTTGGCCCAAATTCGACCCAGATTGAAAGTTATGGGTTTTTTGGGTTTTTCTTTTGGTTCCCTGGGTCGACCCGTTGGGTTTTTTGACCCGTTTTTAGTTTCCATTTCTATTTATGATATGTTGAAGTATTGTAAGAAAACAGATTATCAATCAAGAAAACTTTTTCATTTTCCAAATTCCGAGTTCAAATTGGTTGTTTGAAGCCTAATTGTTTGGCATTCTATGGAATCAACAAACTATTATTAGGGATTAATCTGGAATTCTTAGAATCAACAGATTAATCTATTTTCCATTTGCTACGCTACATCAATTGACTTTTGGACGTTGAAATTTCAGCTTTTCTGAAGAAAAGTGTCTGTAACTTTTTTTTTTGGAGCCGAATTAGGCCTTGAAAATTTCCTGAACCAGCTTTGCCCATTCTAGAAATCGTAAATCTCGATTCAATCTTCGATTTGACGTAAGGTAGGCAGTGTAACAATGTTTCAGTGAAAAGTTATGACAAATTTAAGCAGCAAAGGTCATACAGTCAAAAGTTAGATATACTGAATTGCAGATTTTGAAGTTCCAAGATCTTTTATGGAAGATTGAGTGATTTCTGATTCAACAATAAGAACACTGTGTAAAACTCGAATTGTATATGAACAAACTCGAATGAAAGCGTATCAAACTCGGGTATTGAATGATCAAACTCGATCAATGAAGGATGAAACTCGATCAATGAAAGATCAAACTCGATCAATGAAGGATCAAACTCGATCACTGAAGGATCAAACTCGATTGATGAAGTATCAAACTCGAATGATACTTTGAGTAAACTCGAATGACTAGTGATTAAACTCGAATGAATAATGAATGAACTTGAATGAATTATGTTTGAACTTGACGACTTGTTAGATCCATAGTTGTGATTGTTTCAGTGGTCAAAATGTGAAAGTTGAACTTAGTTTTGTGTCTATTTTGTAAGGATTTAAAGTATATTGTAAATGGGTTAAAAGACCAAAAGGTCAACCCATGGGTATGGATAGTATTTGGATCCATTTAGTTGCTTATAAATAAATTGTTTCTAGGTTTTCATTTGTAATCTTTTGGCTGAATGTACGTACGTGATTGAAGTGCAGTTAAGGTTTATCTCATCTTTGAATGTTCTTATTGTTCTTGATAATATTCATATTGTTCTTCATGTTCATGATATTATTGATAATCTTATTGAATGTTGAATGAATGCTTCTAATATGGGAATTACAATTGGTATCAGAGACTAAATATTGGTTTTAAAGTGTTTATACTTTCTGATTTTCGAAATTTTAGCTTACAAATTTTGGATTTTTTCTGAAAATTGTTAAAGTTCTTCGTGTTCTACGAAGAACTCCTGTTAGGCACAAAAAGGAATCAGTCAAACTTGTTATACATCTTAGGGGAGATTACTAATCAAACCTATTTGATGCACTTGAAGGTATAATTTAAGGCCTGTTAATGCCTTATTGAAACCTGATAAGTGATTTGCAATATTAGTCAAAGCAGTTTACCCTGTTGCATACTTTGCAACAAAGGCAGACTGTCCAAGCTGTTCTATTCTGTTGAACAGGCAGGACATAAACTGTCTACGTTGCTCTAACCTGTTGAGTAGTTTGGACAAGCTCTAAGTGTTTTGTTCTTTGTGAACAGGCTAAACATTTTATGGAATATGTTTCCATGTCCTAATGTATTTTCTTGGACCAAGAGATCAGTTTACAAAGTCGAAGACAAAGTGGAAAAATAGAAGCCGCTAAGACTGCCTACGCTGTTCTGTTACATGAAGACAAAGTGGATATTTGAAATGGGTGACAGACCATTTCTTATATCAAAATGGCCATAACAGAAGACGAAAGGTTTAAAGTTGACATTCCTTTTTTGGTTAAAGCCTTCTGCAACAGAGACAAAAAGGAAAAGACAAGGATTCTGCAATGTAAAGACAACACTGCTTTGCCAGATCATGCAGAAAAGTATTCTTGTCTTTTTGGAAAGACATTCCACTATCTCTATGTCTAATGAGGAAGCTTCACTGGGATTCTCAGTGAGAGTATAAAAGGAATCTTCTAAGGAATGTGAGACAACCAAGAGTGTGATATTCAGAACGTGCAAAAAAGTTGGTTTTCATCCATGCAAAGTCTGCTTGAATAAAAGAGTAAAGTGTGTCCTAGCTGTTCTTGTTCAAGCTGTCTGTCTGTCTGTCTTGTAATTTTAGTGAGTTCATCTTTGTGAGTGTATTCATTGTAACTAGCCTGAGTGAGTCTTAGATTAGTAGTCACTGTTGTTTCTGTCATCTCAGCTTGAACCATTCCGTAGTTCAGGCTTGTCTGTCGTTAACAATTGTTGATAATACAAACAAACATTGAGAAAGTGTATTGGATTTTTTTAATAGCTGTATTCACCCCCCCCCCCCCCTGCTACAGCTTAGAGCAACATACTAGGGAAACCTTTTGGGACCTTCAACTGGTATCAGAGCAGTTTAGAGTGTGTGTTAACTCTAGATCTCTATCATATCCCTATTTCCCACAATGGACAATAGTGCTGCCAACTCTTCCTCTTACTATGACAATGGCTCTATGGCAAAACCTCCCAAGTTCAATCATCAGAACTTCTCTGGCTAGAAGTGAAGAATGATGCTCTATTTATAGAATCTGGACGTACAACTACCAGAGATAGTAATTGAAGGTACCTATGTGCCAACCTCCATTACTACTATCACTCCTGCTGCTGAAGGAGATCTTCCTGAGATTAGGACCTTTACAAAGGCTAAAGCTCAATGGTCTGATGAAGACAAAAGGCTGGTTGCTCTTGATGCAAACGCTAGGAACAACCTGGTTATTTCTCTTCCTGATGATGTGTTCAAACAGGTTGAGAAAATGAAGACTACAAAGGAGATGTAGGATACTTTGCAAAGCCAAAGGAGTCTCTCACTGAGTCCTATACCAGGTTTACTGCTCTAGTCAATGATCTTAAAGTTGTTGGGATCACCAAAGACAGTTTAACTATAGTAAACAAATTTTTGGACATTCTGCATGAGGAATGGAACTATTTCTCTACTATCCTCAGAAACTCAGGCACCATCAAAGGTATGGATCTTGTAAACCTTTATGGATCCTTACTAAATGATGAACAATCAAGGCAACAGAAAAGAAATGCCTTAGAAATGTCCAAAAGAGATGCTGCCTTAGTGGCCAGCGTGTGACAACCTGTTGTTCAGGTGTGTGATGTGTTCACATAAGCTGATCAATAGGCTGATGATGAAATGGAAGAATTGTCTGAGGAAGAAGACTGTGAAGATCTTCATGAATTTGATGATGAGCAAATGATTGCTATGCTTGTCAGAAAATTCAATAAGAAGAGGTTTGGTGGAAAGATGCTGCAAAAGAAGTCAGGTGCCATAAAAAAGAAAGCATTTGACAAAACTAAGGCTGAGTGCTTTAAATGTGGAAAAACATGCCATATAGCTGCTGACTGTGTGTCTAAAGCTGTTGGCTCCTCATCTAAACCATATAAGACAAATAAAGATGATGGCTACAGGGTTAAGTACCTAATGGCCATGGCTAAGCTGAGAAAGTTGGAAGACTCAGTGACTTCCAACAAGCAGAAGGGACTCATGGCTGAGACTTGTGACTGGGAGGAGTCTGATTCATCATCTGATGAAAAGGACAACAATTTTCTGATGGCCAACACTGATGTCCCCTCAACAAGAAACTTCAAAAAAGGACTTGGCTGAAGCTGAAGCTCTCAGCAGCTTGGAGAACTGGAACCCAACTATGATGTATAAGGTACAAAATTTTATGGATTACAGTTCTGATGAAAAAGTGAAAATGTTTGAACATTTACTTGTTGATTTAAAATATGCTATTGAGAAGCATGATGCTTTGATGTCTGAGATCTCTAAGTTAAAAAATGATCTTAAAACAAAACTAATAAACTTGACAGTTTCCATTAGTTGGAAACTGAACTTGATGATGTAAAACACATCAACACCATTTTATTTGAAGAAAAGAGAGAGACAGACTCAAAGCATGCCAAGCTTCAAAAGATTGTTGACTCTTGGTGCCAATCTGCACAGAAAGTCAATCATTGTATCTATGAACAGGTCCCTGCTCAAATCCAAGCCTATTTTGGATCTTGATACAGCAGCTTCAATTGTTGAGATAAATAATCTGGAAAAAGACTTATCCACTCTTGGTGAGCTTCCAAGTACTTTTATTCAAAGAGTAAATGGAAAACTAGTATCAACAAACAGGTTTGTCAGGCCTCAAAACACTGACAGTTTGTGTGAAAAAGTTTTAAAGACTGATGATGGAATGTGTTCTCCATCAAATCAGCCTGCTAAGTGCATAACCGGTTCACAGAAAGAAAAGAAGGGAAAACAAGTTCAAACTGCAGCTTTGAATACTAAACCTGTCAACAAGACAGGTTCTGGATCTAAAGCTGATGGGAAGAAACCTGTTAACCCTTTTAGTGCTGAACATTTTGAGAAAAAGTTTTCAAAAGGTAAGCAGCCTGCTTTCAACAAGGGTAAGTCTCATGTTGAAAGTAAATCTACTGTGATTTCAAATAAGTTTTTAAATCATAGTGGAAAAATGGTTATAAACAAAGGAAAGTCTTTCAAAACCAGAAGCAGTGATTATGTTGATAGGCAACATTCATCACATCTCAGTAAGGGCAAAGGCAAAGCCATTGCTCAACCTGAGAAAGTTGGGAATAAGTTTCCCAAACCTGTGGAAGGACAAAGGCCAACTAAACTTCCAATATTTGATCTCTGCCCTCCTAAAAAGAGGAAAGAGGACACAAGTAAAGTTGTTGCTATTGTGCCTTCCACTCAAACTGTAGGTCCTTCTAAAAACAGTAATAAGTTTGCTAAACCTGCTGACAAAGCCAACAAGGATATCCTAGAATGTGTCTCTGGGAGTACTTCTTCCAAAAAGTCTAAAAAGAGAAAATGCTATAAATGTGGGAAGAAGACTCAGATTGCCAAAGACTGTCCTGAAACTGAGGACATAAGGCCTGCTGACATTGCTACTTCCAACATTGCAAAACCAGCAGTGTTGGAAGTAACATGGTCATTGAGGAGAGTATCCAAGCTGATACAATTCAAATGGAAAATATTAGTGTAGATCTAAGTCGTCCATCAACAAATGTTGATGAAGAAGGAGAACTCATCCTTATGATGAGTTCCCCTAAAAACTAATATTTTCCTGTGACACTCTGCAGGTTAAACAATCAAGCCAGGTTTGGTACTTGGACAGCGGTTGCTCAGACCACATGACAGGTTGCAAGGATTTGCTGAGTGATCTTAGGCCTGAAAAAGGGCCAAAAGTCACCTTTGGTGATAATGTTCAGGATCCACAGAAGGATATGGAACCCTTCAAGCTGGTGCTGCAATATTCAAAAGAGTAGCCTATGTGTCTGGGCTAAAACATAATCTTGTTAGCATTAGTCAACTGTGTTATGCTGGCTACAAGGTTAACTTTGATGAGCACCTGGGGCACATACTAGATCCCCAAGGCAAAGTTGTGCTGTGTGCACAAAGAAAGAAAGATGTATATATTGTGGATATAAATTCTGCTGATCCCACAACTGAAACCTACTTTATCTCAAGGAGCAATGCAGACCTTAACTGGTTATGGCACAAAAGGCTATCACACCTGAACTTCAAGAATATCAACAGACTCTGTAAGAAAGAGTTGGTAACAGGTTTGCCTTCTATAACCTTTGTTAAGGATAAATTCTGCACAGCTTGTGAGAAAGGCAAGCAGAGAAAAACACTTTTAAATCCAAGCATAGTTTTTCTATTGGTACTCCTCTCTTCTTAATCCACATGGACTTGTTTAGACCTGTCAGTGTCCCAAGTCTAGGAGGTAGAAGATACACTCTAGTAATGGTTGATGAGTTCTCCAGGTTTACATGGGTGATCTTCCTAAAGACCAAAGGAGAGGCTGCCAGAGAGATAATTGGATTTATCAAAAAGATGGAGGTTCTAAACTCTGCTCAAGTTAAGCAGCTTAGAAGTGATCATGGTACTGAATTCAGAAACAGTACCCTTAAGGAATTCTATGAAGAAAGAGGGATCTGACAAAACTTTTCAGCTGTAAGACTCCACGACAAAATGGAGTTGCTGAAAGGAGGAATAGAACCCTCATTGAAGCTGCTAGAACCATGCTGTGTGCATCAGGTTTGCCTTCATCATTTTGGGCTGAAGCTGTCAACACTGTCTGCTTCACTCAAAACATCCTTAGTGGTGAAAAGGTTCAACAAGACTCCTTATGAGTTAATCAAATGGAGAAGGCCAAATATAAGCTATTTCCATGTGTTTGGATGCCCCTGCTTCATTCTTAATCAAAGGGATCAGCTGGCAAAATTTAAACCCAAAGCTGATGAAGGTGTGTTTGTTGGATATTTTGCTGTTTCTAAAGCCTAAAGAGTATCCAACTACAAAAGAAAGGTGATAGATGAGTCTATCAATGTCACCTTTGAGGAGTCCAGAAATGCCTCTACCAAAGTTGTTCCTGAATCAGTTTCAGGAGAGTTCAGCTTTGATGATTTAATGCATTCAAATGATGAGGAAAAGGACTCAAAAGCTTCCACTTCACCCAGAGTGGAACCTGTTAACCCCAATGGATATGATGATGATTATGTTGATACATCCTGTGTGAACAAGTGTACTGACATAGTTAATGCACCATGTCCAGAACCAATCATGTTGATTTCCCTGAATCCACTGCTGATGTGTTCAACAATAGAGATTCATGTTCATCAGGTGAACAGGCTCAAGATAACAGTGTGTCTGAAAACCTTGAAAGTTGTTCTACAAGACCTGATGAAGATGAAAATGATATAAGAGAATCTTCATTGAAACATGATCCTAAGTGGATCAGGTGTCACCCCAATGATCAAATAATTGGTGACATCAACAAAGGGGTACAAACAAGATGGGACAGCTTAGGAAACTTTTGTGTGTATTCTAGCTTTGTGTCCCTGATAGAGCCAAAGAAAGTAGATGATGCCCTTAATGGTGCCAATTGGATCACTGCCATGCAAGAAGAGCTAAATCAGTTTGAGAGGAACAAAGTATGGAAGCTGGTTCCTGTTCCTAAAGGTAAAACTATCATTGGCACCAATTGGGTTTCCAGAAACAAAATGGATGAGCAAGGTCATGTCATTAGAAATAAGGCAAGACTGGTTGCTCAAGGCTATAGGCAAGAAGAAGGCATTGACTATGATGAAACATTTCCTCTAGTGGCTAGGTTAGAAGCAATTCGTTTGTTTCTAGCTTATGCTGCTCACAAGAGCATGAAGGTATTTCAAATGGTTGTCAAGAGTGCATTTTTGAATGGTTAGCTGCAAGAAGAAGTATATTTCAAGCAACCTCCAGGTTTTCAAAGTGAACAACATGCAGGTTTTGTCTATAATTTGGACAAAGCTCTCTATGGTCTAAAACAAGCCCCTAGAGCCTGGTATGACACTCTTACTAATTTCCTTATGAGCAATGTCTATTCCATAAGTAAAGTGGATACCACATTGTTCATAAAGAATGTGAAGTCTTATATTATGCTTGTTCAAATATATGTGGATGACATAATATTTGGTTCAACTAATGAGCAGTTATGCAAGAATTTGTCACTGCTCATGAAATCTAAATATGAAATGAGCATGATGGGTGAACTTACTTTCTTTCTAGGATTACAGGTTAACCAAACCTCAAATGGAATTTTCATTAATCAAAGAAAGTGTACTTTAGATCTTCTGAAAAAGTTTAAATTTGATCAAAGTTCTCACATCAAAACCCCAATGGCAACCAATGTAACATTGGCTGTTGATGCCTGTGGCAAAGCTGTTTCAGTAACAGCTTACAGAGGCATGATTGGGAGCTTGTTGTACCTAACTGCTAGTAGACCAGATATTATGTTTGCTACCTGTTTATGTGCTAGGTTTCTAGCTGCTATAGAAAGAATCTTCAGGTACCTAAAGGGTACACTAGGTTTGGGTCTTTGGTATCCCAAAGACTCCAGTCTTGAACTAATTGGATATTCAGATTCTGATTTTGCAGGATGCAGGCTAGACAAGAAAAGCACAACATGTGGATGTCAACTCCTTGGTGGTAAGTTGATGAGTTGATGTAGCAAGAAGCAGAATTCAGTTTGTACTTCGACTGCAGAAGCTGAGTATATTGCTGCTGGAAGCTGCTGTGGGCAGATCCTATGGATGCAGCATCAGCTTGAAGATTATGGACTTGTATATAGGAAAACTCCTATTCTGTGTGATAATACAAGTGCCATAGCTATCTCCAAAAATCCAGTTTTTCATTCCAGAACAAAGCATATAAAAGTCAGACATCATTTTATCATAGATCACATCCAGAAAGGTAATGTGGAGGTAAGTTTTATTTCCACAGATGAACAGCTTGCAGACATGTTCACCATGCCTCTTGATGAAAACAGGTTTAATTACCTTGTAAGCAAGTTGGGCATGTTTAACAAAAGTGACTAAGTGTCATTGATGTTCTAAAGATCAATTGTTCAAACTTGTCCACATTTCACATAGCAGCTTGGACAGGACAGGTTTTACTTGTCTTGTACTTAGCCACTTTCTGAAAACTTGGACAGGTTGGACATATAACAGGTTTGACAAAATACGTTTTAATCTCAACCTGCTCTGTTGAACAAACTTTCAACCTGCTCACTCTCTCAATCTGCCATACAAGGCATTGCCTTGTAACTTATTCAGCCATTGAACAGGTTTCACAATGAAACCTGTTCTCATCTAGCTGCACAGGTTGCTTGAACAGCTTGAGGGATGATCATTTTGTGATGAAACCTGCTCATCACAGGTTTGAACAACAGCTTGGAACATCAGTTTTAATTAACTTTCTTCACATTTAAGTTACTTAAATTGTGTATTTATTTAACTTAATTACCTACGGATAATGTTTGTTAACGTGTGTTAGTAGTTAAAAAGGTCAAGTGGTCTGACAATCGTTCTGACATGGCAAACCGTTCCGTTTTTCGTTAAAGAACATTTCAACTCAACCGCCCAAATCTTTCTCTCTCCTAAACACTCACATTCAAATCCTATAAATACCTCAATCACTGTTTCATCATCTTCTTCTTCTCTACTGCTTCCATAACTACCTGCTAAAACCCTAAATTGACTAAGGGTCAAGCGTCGTTCATCCTACTACTTTCTAAATGGCTCACCAAAACAACCCCCTGTTGCTAGTATTCATTGGTGATGATGTCCAAAAACATCCTTCTGTCACCACAATGCTCACACTCAAACCCACCAACTACATAGCCAACCTGACCATTCCCGAAAAACTATGTGGGAAAGCGTTATGAACAGATGGTGGATTTTCTGCAAGCCCACCCCCTGAACTATGCGCTGACCGCCTCTCCTGGTGTCTGGTACCAGGAGATGGTTTATGAGTTTTGGTACACCTGCTCATAGGATCCTTCAACCAAAACTATCAGGGGAACCATTCTCAATGGCACTCAATCCATTGAGATAACTACTGCTCTTCTCAGGGAAGTTCTTCATCTTCCTGTTGCTGAAAAATATGACAAACTACAGCCTGAGGATGACCAGATGGGCAATGCTATGCTTCTGTGGGGTAGCAGATCCAAAAGTGGGAGCTACTTTGTTCAGACGGGATTTGTCTCCAATATACAGTTATCTATTCTCCGCTATGGTGATGTCCTTAAGCTGCAAAGTTGGTTCTTTTGACCAACTTAGTAGGGATGAGATTCCCATAGTCCTGCAGTTTGTGGATAGGACTACACTGAACATGACTAGATGGATTTTCATGAATTTGAGGAACTTGGTGCAGCAAGAACATCGCCCTGCTGCTGTTAAATACCAAAGGTTCTTAAGCCTCATCTTCAAACATATCTGTGGTGAGCACCTGTACAACTCTCAACTCTTGTTAACTACTGTTGCAATCCCTGTAATTGGGAATAGAGTCTTTTACACTCCAGTACTCAACAATGAGCCTCCTCTGTCCACTCCATTGAGAAGGTACTTGGTTTGGTGGAAGGCCCCTCTACTCAGAGGATGGATCCAGTGATTGCTCCCAAAGGAAAATCCAAATCAAGGCCTAAAATGGTGAAGAGGGCCTTGAAACAAACCGAAGCTGAGCCTGTCCGCAAGAAGGCTAAAACAGCTAAGTCTGTCCCATCAGCCTCAGTGGCTGAGCAGGAGCAGACCACTCACCCTGGTTCATCCGTTGAACCTGAAGCATTTGTGGCTGGTCCCTCTGTGGCACCTGAGACAATGGAACAGGCTGACCCTCCTGGCCCTGACCTAGTCTCACCACCAGTCCAAACACAAATCCCTGCCACTTCTCCTCAATCACCCTCCATGTCAAAATACTCAAGGCGAAAATCACTAGCCAAGAAGAAACCAACCTCCGAAACTAGCCCCTCTGACCCCTCCCAACATGAGTCAGTTGAAAAAGAAGCAACCCATGCTGCTTCTCCTATTTTGGGAGAAAGTTCAGTACATTTGGAGCAGGCTTCACTCCATAAAGAGTCCACGCTGAGTCAGCCTAGGCCCTCTGGTTCCTCCCAACAGGAACCAGTTGTACAAAAGGAGACCGCCACATCAACTGTCCAAGCCTCTCAACAGGCTGAAGACATTGAAAGACAGGAGCCCTCTCCTCTCCACACTGAGTCCACACAGTCACCACCTCATACTTCTCATACACAATCTGAGTCTGCACGAGGTGCCCAAACTGCTGGAACAGACCCAGTAGAATAGCCTAAAACTTCTGCTCCTGATGATGCAGCTGTTCCACACCCAACAACTGTTAAAGGACCATCAACCCAAGCTGATGAACCTGAGGGAATAGAACATCCCTCTGGTGAGGCTGCTCCTCAATTGCACATTCCATCATCAAGTTTCACCACTGATGATGTTGAAATGCACTTCCCCTCTCTCCATGAAGAGGTGCCTAAAAACCAAGAGACTACTAAGAGAACAACCCCAGGTCTTGATGAAGGTGCTACAATACCAGCAGCATCTGAAAGGCCACCAACTCCTACCACTTCACCTCTGATGCAAATATAGCCACTGCTGAAGGTCCCTTTGACCCTTCCAGGCCCATTTAACTTATGCCTAAGCTATGGAATTTCTCTCTAAAGTCTCCCTACCTTCACCCATTGATCCACATACTCCTCAATCCTCACCATCACCATCACATTCCTCACCATCTACCCAATCCAAATAATCAACCCATACACCTCCATCTCCCAAAGATCTACCTTTGAAGGATCAGCTGTCTTTGCTGACCAACAAAGTTGGTTATTTGGAAACCTCTATGACATCCCTACATTCTATTATTTCAGACTCTGTGTCTGCCCAGCTTCAGGGGTTCCTTGATTCGTTCAGGACTTCTTTCCCAACCCCTGCTCCCCAAGCTGATCATTCCTGTCAGCTGCTTGCACTCACTGCATAGCTGCAACAACTATCCTCCACACTCTCACCAATTCTTTCTATCCAAACAGGACTCTGTGTCCTCACTGTCCACTGTTTTCCAACAGCTGTCAGCTCTCCTTGACACTTGCTCAAACACTCTCCCTTCCACTTTGGCCAGCTTAAATACCTTAGTGGTCTCTCTGTCCAATTCTATGTCATCAAACTTTGATGATATGGAAGATTCTCTTGAATTGAATCTTGCACAGCTTCAAAGTTTGGTGTTCATAGCTTCTGACAGGGAAGCTATTGTCATCCTTTGCTACTTCTCACTCTACTTCTCTTCAAACCTTGTTACCCAACTTGAAGAGGTTAAGGATAACTTGGCTTTCTTGGTGCATAGCCTTGTTGGTTTCAAGCCTACTGCCAAAACTGCTGTTGTTCAGCCTGTTGGATCCATTCCTTCAGGCAGACCTGCTGTTGAAGGCTCTGTGCCATCTCCTTCAAAGGAGTAGAAGATCTCTGAATCAAAAACCAAGTCAAAGGGGGAAAAATCTTCATCTCCCTCTAAGGAGAAATCAGCTTCAACAGGGCAAGCAGCAAGCCTTTCCCAAACAGGTCCTGTTGCAGGTGTCTCCAAAATTACTGAAGCTGCTCAGCCTACTCAGGCTGGATCTCCAAGCCCTGCACCATCTAAAGGGGAGGAATCCATCCCTGAGGACAGGCCAAGCAGAAGGAGACATCTGATTTTAGAAGATACTGAAGAAGAGGAGGAAGAGGAAACTGAAGCTATCATAGCCACAAAAGCTAAGGGTAAGAGAAAAGCCTTAGTGGACACTGACTATCTCAAGGCTGCTCAACTCAAATTCGATAAGTCTCAAGCCAAAGACATGGGCGTTCCTCTGGAGACTTACTATCAATTCAAAGAAGAGCAGCTTGAGATCCTAGAAAGACAAAAGAGAGAAGAAGCCTCTGCTAAAGCTACCAAAACCTTTGTAGCCAAGGAGGCTAAAAAGATAAAAATGCCTTCCTTGAATGTACAAAGGAAATTATTGGAGGTTGCAAAAGAGTAAGTGACTGAGAGAGACGGAGAGAAAGAAAAGGGTGCACCGGTTTCATTGATCAAGGCAAAGCCATCATCCTCCTCAGCAAGAGCCCAAGTACACTTTGATAACTTGGCAAGGAAGAAATTCTTTGATGTGGCCAACAGAAGGCTTGCCAAGGAAACAATTGTCAAAGTTGTCCCCATCTCAAAGAAAGGCAAGCAGTGGAAGATTCAGATAATCAGGCTAGGTGCTGAAGGTCCTGAATTGGAAGCATATGAATACACTGATGTAGCTTGCATAGGGTACAGAGATTGGGTTGAAATGGTAGTTGCCCTGAGTCAGTCAAAATCTAATACTTCTAAAACTATCAGGTCATATGTCAAAACGCTGATGGAAAGAGTTAAGAACCTGGGCCTAATCTCAGAAGAACAAATTAAGGGTACCTCAGTGCTTGAACCCAAGATTAAGTCCAGGAGAAAGAGGAAGGATACTAAGCTAGAAGAACTCCTGATTATGCTTGATCAAGGCATCCTAGCTGTTGAGATCAAAGGATTGAATCATTGCCTTCCTAGAGGAGTTGAACCTGAGGAAGATAAGCTTATAGAAGAGCCTGAGTTTGGGGTATTTTTTCTAGATCACCTAACAAAGAAAATGTATATCCAGAGAGCATCTGACCTACACAAGGTTGGTCTCAAGCAACTCATAGCTTTTAGACTTGCAAACTCCTTCAAACAATCTTCAAGACGGAGAGCATCTATCTGGGAACATCTTAAAGGCTTCTATGAGAGAGGAGAACTTCAACACCCTGAATTCATGTTTCTCAGACATGAAATAGAAGAGACTGATGAAACTATGGAGCACTTTGAACAAATGTTTGAAGAAAGGCAACAGATTGAAGGTCCATCTACTGCTGAGTAGATGAAGAATGGAAGCTGTCCATAAGTTTGACAGACTTACCATTATTTGCTCCCACCATCAACAGTCCAGTTTGTTGAAATTTTCCCTGAACATAAGTTGTACTTAATTACATTAGTTGTAATATACATTAGTACATTAGTTGTACTTCTGTAAAAGCATGTGTTGTTTATGTAATCAAAATCAGTATATATAAACTGATCTTTTACTTTACTTAGATGTTGAAATTTCTTTTCAGCAAGATGTATTGTAAAATGTATAGTGATAATTGATTAAATCAGCTTAGACTGATTATTGCAAATAGGGGGAGATTGTTAGGCAAAAAAAGGCCTCAGTCAAACCTGTTATACATCTTAGGGGGGAGATTATTAATCAAACTTGTTTGATGCACTTGAAGGTATAATTTAAGGCCTGTTAATGCCTTATTGAAACCTGATAGTGATTTGCAATATTAGTCAAAGTTGTTTACCCTCTTGCATACGTTGCAACTAAGGCAGACTGTCCAAGCTGTTTTATTCTGTTGAACAGGCTGGTCATAAACTGTCTATGCTGCTCTAACCTGTTGAGCAGTTTGGACAAGCTCTAAGTGTTCTCTTCTTTGTAAATAGAACCTGTTCTTTGTGAACAGGCTAAACACTTTATGGAATATGTTTCCATGTCCTCATGTATTTTCTTGGACCAAGAGATCAGTTTACAAAGTCGAAGACAAAGTGGAAAAACAAAAGCTGCAAAGACTGTCTACGTTGTTCTGTTACATGAAGACAAAGTGGATATTTGAAATGGGTGACAGACCATTTCTTATATCAAAATGGCCATAACAGAAGATGAAAGATTTAAAGTGGACATTCCTCATTTTGTTAAAGCCTTCTGCAACAGAGACAAAAAGGAAAAAACAAAGATTCTGCAATGTAAAGACAATACTGCTTTGTCAATACGTGCAGAAAAGTATTCTTGCCTTTTTTGGAAATACATTTCACTATCTTTATGTCCATTGAGGAAGCTTCACTGGGATTCTCAGTGAGAGTACAAAAGGAAGCTTCAAAGGAATGTGAGACAACCAAGAGTGTGATATTCAGAACGTGCAAAGAAGTGTATTTTCATGCATGCAAAGTCTGCTTGAATAAAACAGTATAGCGTGTCCTAGCTGTTCTTGTTCAAGCTATCTATCTGTCGGTCTTGTAATTTCAGTGAGTTCATCTTTGTGAGTGTATTCATTGTAACTAGTCTGAGTGAGTCTTAGATTAGTACTCACTGTTGTTTCTGTCATCTCAGCTTGAACCATTCTGCAGTTCAGGCTTGTTTGTAATTAACACTTGTTCATAATACATACAAACATTGAGAAAATGTGTAGAATTTTTTTAAAATAATTGTATTCACAACCCCCCCCCCCCCCCCCCCCTATACAGCTTAGAGCAACATACTAGGAAAACCTTTTGGGACCTACAACTCCTCTGTTTGATCTTTGAAATCGAAATTTCTGAACTGTTTGTGATTAAATCTCGTTTGATACTATATTCCTTCGGGTGAACATCTTACTGTTTAATCACAAATTCGTGAAAGAAACTATATTTGATTCAAAAATCATTCAGATTTGTGCTTAATTTCTGTTAAAATTCGTTGATTTTAAGAAATGTTCATCATCCGAGAGTTACAACTCTCGGATATAACTGCAAATTGTGTTACCTACTTAAATTTTTCGAAGTCTTTTATACTTCATGCTTCATCCGAGACTTATAACTCTCGGATAATACTGCTTGATTCTTGTTAGTGTTAAATTGCCTAATTACTAATCACTTCATCTGCAAGTTCCTACTTGCGGATCACAACGCACACACAACACCACTTTAGAATATTCTAAGTCCATCTCCCAAGATTCATCCGCGAGTTATAACTCTCAGATATACCTTCATCCGAGAGTTAGAACCTTATCCGCAAGTTTACACAGCCTTACACTCAGACTTAGAATTTTTCTTGAATCTCACTTAGTGTGTTCGCAATTAAGCTATAATCACTTACCAATCTCGGTCCAAAGTAGCTTTCATCATGAACCACGACACTCTCGCTATGGGATCTGACGTCAGGCCTCCAACTCCGTATCGGGCATGCTACACACTGTGGAAATCCCGTTTCCTCGACTTTATAGAACGTCAAGAGTTAGATGATGACATTCTAGACTCCATCTACATTGGTCCAACATAAATAAATCCGCCTCAACCAACTCGAGCTGATAACGGAGACTAGGATATTCCTAGGATAGTTCAAACGCCTGCTCAAATCAACCGAGTAAAAGCTGATAGGATAGCACGTTCATTCATCATCAAAGCTGTTCCGGATGAAATCTACATCAACATAGATAGTTTTAAGACTGGCTGAGAGATGTGGGAGGAAATTGAGAGGCAAATGCAAGGAAATCATCGGAATGCCAAGCAACATGAAGCAAATGCTCTAAACAACTACAATATAATTTTCAGCAAAAGATGGCGAATCCCTGGAGACTACATATCATCGGTACTGCACACCGATGAATGAACTCCAAAATAATGGAGTCAACAAATCTCAAGCAGAACTGAATAGGAAGTTCGTAAATTTTCTGAAACCAGAATGGAAACAATTCGTCTAGTTGATTCGTGAGATAAATGACATTAGCATCCATGATCTAGTTGATAGTCTCATAGTCTATCAATACGAAGTCTCTAGTAAGCTTGAACCTAAGAAGCTAGATGAACCCACCACATCTGATACCCTTGCCCTTCTCATAGATAAGAAACTAAAGTCCTCTAAAGCTGCTAAACTCCTAAAATTCTGTATGAGTCCTACAATGAGGATACTGACAATGATCCTGAGGCTACTGAACTTCAAAAGCAAATTACATTACTCACACATGCATTTCACAAGAAGTTTCCCAAATCGTCTAACAAGCTTCGACGAGAAGCCAAGAGTAAAACGTATGACGACGAGAGGGAAGTAGCTGAGAAGCCAAATGAGGAAGAACGCAAGGCTGATGATAAAGAGAAAGGGTGTTTCAACTGTGGTAAACCAGGACACTTTGCACGAGAATGAAGAATGAGAACTACTATAAGACGAAATACAATCTCGCTAAGAGAAGGAATTTTGGTCGAGCTCTCTTCGCTGAAGAGGAACACTGGTTAGAAGACACTGATAATGAAGAGGATGTTGCAGATCCTATGTTATTCATTGCCGACACCCAACCGGCAGAAGGTACAAATTCTGCATCTGAAGTCTCAATGATGGCCCAAGACGCAAGTTCAAGCAATGCATCTCCCTCAATAGATAAAGAGGTAAGTTTTCTTCCCGAAGAATTTCTTGCTGAACTAACTATTTTACGTATAGAGGCCAAAAAGCTAAGAGTTTGTCAAACTGCCCTTCGGGATGCTCGAAATGAAACATCTGATTTGAAAACAAACATCTTAGCATTACAAGAAGAACTATCTAAGACTAGTACTGTGACCAAAGATGTAACTGTTAAACTGTGCAAATTAGAATATGATCATGTGCTTAAGTCTGATAAATCCCACAGTGATTACAACTATGAATGTGTCCTGGCTGAGAAAACAAAATTAAACGAAAAACTCAAAGACATGGAAGATAGGTTTTACAAACGTGGTCAATTTGATCAAACTATAAATATGTATAAACCTAGAAAGTTGAAGTCTAAAGATGGCTTAGGATTTACTGTTCCTAGAGTCATGGAAGAAATGGTCAACAAACAACATGATCCTTTATATGATATTGAGACTCTGGGTTGCGGTTTTAAAATGCCTTATCACAAAAACCTGCCAGAAGTGCTAACCGAAGAAGAAGAAAAACGAGCAAGACCTGATATAAAACAAATTAAATTTGTTTATGACTGGTTAAATTACGATTCTCTTCAAGGAAACTTAGATAAAACATTTAGAGAAGATGAATTTGTTGAACCAAATGAGATTCCGCTTGATCCGACCTTGCCAAAACCTCGTGAATACGTACCATTTTCTGTTCTAGAACACCGGGCTTCTGATCTAAAATAGATAGTGGAAAATACAACACGAGATTTTGAGCAAGAACGGATAGATTTTACAAAGAAAATATCAGATTTAGAAGCTGAAATTGCTCGACTTAATTCTTCTATGGCTGACACTTCACTGAATAATGATAAATTCCATGACCTTGAGTTAACGTTAAAAGAAACCAAGGAGTTGTTTGATTCAGACAGAAATAGTTTTTTAAGAAAAAAATGAGTTTAATGAGGCAAGACGACAAATTTCAGTTCGAGAACAAAATTTTAAAATTGATGCCAACTCATTTGACAAAGAACGAGACCAGCTTCTAGCCACTATTAAGGGACTAGAATCTCAACTTGTTTCTAATCAACATAGTTTAGAAAAACAAGTTTCTGTCACTCACAACTCTAAGGTTATAACCAGCGACACAAACTCAAATCTAAGAAAACAACATCTCTTAGAAATAAAGAAAGGCAAAGCCCCGATGATCGTACCTATCTCGGAACATGTTGGCAACACTTCCAAACCTGTTCCAGGAATTTCTGCTGATTCTAGTAATAAAGGCAAACAGAATTCTTGGAAACAGAAATAACACACACAGCTTAGTAACTCAACATCTGTGAATGCTAACAAACATGTTCATTTCTTTTAAGAAAATCGAGTAAGACCAAAGGGCACATCTCAAAAGACGGCATCTAAACTCAAGAGTCATGGAGCAGTTTTTATTTTTTTTAAGTCTTTAATTTCCAATTTAATAAAAGACAAACGTGTAGTTGATTTACATTCTAGTACTATTTTAAATGATTGTAATGTTTTGAACGCTACTCCGATTAATGCATATTCATTTGAACAGTTGTTTAATATGTCCAAAACACCACAAAGTTTGTCTAGACCTACATTGTTAAATCATGCTCCTATACTCAAACATAGACGCCGCCGCAAACCTAAGCACAAGGTTAAAAGGGAATCTGACAGACCTACCAAATATAAGTATGTCTGGATCCCTAAGAATTTCATCTCGACAAACAAAGACATTAAATGCACTATCACTAAAACCAATGGTGGTTCTCACATTAAGAACCCAACCATCAATGCTAATCCATCTGGACTCAAATTTTGTACAATTTGGGTACCAAAAGTAACTTAACTGTCTTGCAGACATTGGTTTCTAATCACCTCAGATTAGGACCCGTTCTTCAACGGCTTTTGAACACCCAATTCAAAACCCGCTTTTCAATCTTCACATACTGATCTGACATTTGCTTTCAGGAAAACAGTGTGTGGATCCTAGACTCTGGATGTTCGTGGAATATGACTGGCCGACAAGATCTTCTGTCCAACTACACGTCAACTGATGGTGGTTCGATGAAATTCGGCAACAACGGTGTTACTCGAATCTGTGGCTTTGGAGATCTTGAAATGGAAAATCTAAAGATAACTCAAGTCTCCTATGTCCAAGGTCTTGGCCACAATCTCTTTAGTATTGGCCAGCTTTGGGATAAAGGACTTGAGGTATCCTTCAAAGCCAGAAGATGCATTATTCAATCTTCAACGGGTAAGGAGATACTCGCCGGCACTCGACGTTCCAACCTATATACCATCGACCTCTCAAAAGTCAAGCTCAACAAGACAATATATCTCCTTTCCAAGGCCTCATCTCAACAGTCTTGGTTATGGCACAAGAGATTCTCTCATCTGAATTTCAAGAACATAACCAAGCTCGTATCAAACAAATTCGTAAGAGCTTTACCAGAGCTGAAGTCGAAAAAGATCAACTGTTTGCAGCCTGCGAAAAGAGTAAGATCAAGAAAGCTTATCCACATGGATTTGTGTGGTCTGATGCGCATTCAGAGCATCAATGCCAAGAAGTATATCCTTTTGATGGTCAACGATTGCTCACGCTTCACTTGGGTAAAACTCCTACGCACGAAGGATGAGACGCCAGAATTGATCATCTTGTTTCTGAAGCAAACCCAAGTCAACCTCCAACTTCAAGCCCAAACCATCCGTACGGAGAAAGGAACTAAGTTCAAAAACAAAGAGTTAACCACATTCAAGATTCCATTGGTATCTCCTACCAATATTTCGCTGCCAGAACTCCTCAACAGAACGGAGTTGTACAATGACGGAATCGAACTCTGGTTGAAGCAGCTCGTTTTGATGATCACATACTCATAGTTGCCTCTATACTTATGGGCTGAAGCTGTGGACACTGCGTGCTACACTCAAAATCACTCTATCATCAACAAACGGTTTGGCAAAACACCCTATGAGATTATTAACAAACGTGCACCTAATGTCAAACACTTTTGTGTTTTTGGTTGTAGGTGTTTCATTCTGAACGAAAAAGATAAACTCGGTAAGTTCGACGCCAAAGGAGATGAAGCAGTATTCATCGGATACTAAAAGAACTCAGCCTCCTACCGGGTGTACAATAAACGTACTAGGACCGTTAATGAGAGTGTGAACATCACATTCGATGGTTTAGCTGAGTCCGAAAACGTTTCTGAACATATTAGTTCAGAATCGGCTCCTCAACAACCGACTGAACCAACTCAGACATCATCTGCATCCACCACTGCGACGCCAATCAGAGAAGATGATCTAGACCTAGACATCTTATTTGATTTATTATATCCACATTCTAAGTCTAGTCCTAACTCTTTTTCTAAATCTGATGCAGATACCAATGAATTGAGTACAAGCTCACAAACCCTTGACATATGTGAGCCTACACCTACTGACACCACACCTCAATCTCCAAAATCCCCAACCTGTTCTTCTGTTCCTAACCTAAACCCAGATATAGCCCCAGAACCTTCTACACTGGTTGATGCTCCTCAAATGATTCAACCCCGTCTGATTCACCCCAATCCGTAGACGATCTCATACCCCTTCTATGCAAATGGACCTTATCCCACCTCGAATCTCAAATCATTGGGGATAAGTCTGCTCTGGTTTGAACCAGAAGAGCAACCAATGCAGAATCCCTATTCGCTGCATTCCTGAGCAAGATCGAACCTACATTAATCACCGAGGCTTTATGAGATCCATACCGGGTGAACACTATGCATGATTAGCTACATCAGTTCGAACGCCTACACGTCTGTAGGTTAGTCCCACGACCAAAGGATCAGTCCATCATTGGCACCATGTGGATCTTCAAGAACAAACGAGACGAGAACTGGATTGCCGTCTGCAACAAAGCCAGACTTGTGGCAAAAGGTTATCGACAACAAGAGGGAATCGACTACGATGAGACGTTCGCTCCAGTAGCCATACTAGAAGCAATTCGCATCTTTCTGGCATACGCGGCACACAAAGACTTCACTGTCTACCAGATGAACATGAAGACAGCGTTTATCAATGGAGTTCTAAAGGAAGAGGTGTATGTTTCTCAACCGATAGGTTTTGTCGATGATTCTAGACCATCATATGTCTTTGCTCTCGACAAAGAACTATATGGTTTGAAACAAGCACCTCAGGCATGGTACGACAACTTAACTAAATTCCTCCTCGATCCTGTTTTCTCCAAAAGTACAGTCGACACAACCTTGTTCATACGACATAAAGGTAATGACATCTTACTGTTAGGCACCAAAGGCCTTAGTCAAACCTGCTCTACATTTTAGGGGGAGATTTTTAATCAAACATGTTTGATGCACTCGAAGGTATAATTTAAGGCCTGTTTATGCCTTATTGAAACCTGAAAAGTGATTAGCAATATGAGTCAAAGTTGTTTACCCTGTAGCATTCATTGCAACAAAGGCATATTGTCCAAGCTGTTCTGTCTGCTGAACAGGCTGGACATAAACTGTCTACGCTGCTCTATTCTGCTAAGCAGCTTGGACAGATTGTAAGTGTTCTGTTCTTTGTGAACAGGCCAAACGCTTCATGAAATATGTTTCCAAGTCCTCATGTATTGTTTTTGGCTACAACATCAGTTTACAAGTCAAAGACAAAGTGGAAAACAGAAACTGCCAAAGCTGCCTACGCTGTTCTGTTACATGAAGACAAAAGGATATTTGAAATGGCTGATAGACCATTTCTTATATCAAAATGGCCTTAACAAAAGAAGAAAGATGCAAAGTTGACATTCCTCTTTTGGTTAAAGGCTTATGCAACAGAGACAAAAAGAAAAAGACAAAGATTCTGCCACATGAAGACAAGTCTGCTTTTTCAGAATGTGCAGAAAAGTTGTTTTGTCTTTTTGGAAAGACATCCCACTATCTCATCGTCCAATGAAGAAGCTTCACTGAGATTATCAGTGAGAGTATAAAAGGAAGCTTTTAAGGATTGTGAGATAACCAAGAGTGAGAAATTCATATCGTGCATTGAAGTGTGTTATTCCATGCATGCAAGTCTGCTTGAATAAAACAGTAACGTGTGTCTATGTTGTTCTTATTCAAGATGTCCATCTGTGTCTTGTAAAATCAGTGAGTTCATCTAAGTGAGTGTATTCATTGTATCTAGTCTGAGTGTGTCTTAGATTAGTTGAACATCTGTTTTATCTGTCATCTCAGCTTGAACCTTTCCGCAGTCAAGCTTGCTTGTATTTAACACTTGTTAATAATATACACAAACATTGAGAAAAGAGTGTTGAGTTTTAATTTGTCGTATTCACCCCCCCCCCCCCCCCCCTACAGCTTAGAACAATACTCTAGGGAAACCTTTTGGGACCAACTTGTATCAGAGTTGATAGAGTGTGTGTTAACTCTAGATCTCTCATTCTCCCTACTTTCCCATGGACAACAGTGCTGCCAGTTCCTCCTCTTACTATGACAATGGTTCAATGGCCAAACCTCCCAAATTCAATCATCAAAACTTCTATGTTTGGAAGTGCAGAATGATGCTCTACTTAGAGAATCTGGATGTACAACTGCCAGAGATAGTAATGGAAGGTCCATATGTGCCAACTTTTGTTACTACTATCACTCCTGCTGTTGAAGGAGCTGCCCCTGAGATTAGAACCTTTGAGAAGGCCAAATCTCAATGGTCTGATGAAGACATGTTGGTACACCTTGTGTGACGATAGCAGTCTAAGTGATCCTACATTGTGATTTAGCAAGTGTTTGTTATATATGTTTATATATGGTTGATATTTATTAGTGTTTGTATGTTTGAACTTGATGTAACGTATTACAAGAAGTTCAAACATAAAGTACAAAGATAAAATCAATCATATGGTAAAAACATAAATTTCAATGCTAAGTTGAGTATGTGAATTAGTTAGATTCGAATTATATAAGGCTTGTCATTCGAATCTGTGATAGATTCGAATGTAGCCCTAGATTCGAATGAAGGCAGATTCGAGAGTGTCAATGTGGACAAACTCGAATGGGCCTTGGGCCGGATTCGAGTTTGGCCCATAACAAACTCGAATCAGCCTCTATAATTAGGGATAGACTCGATTAATTATGAGACTTTTTGCAGAATTCGTCAGTAATTAAGCATTAAGCGATCTCGAGTTTATCATCAGTGTTCGTGCCGTTTCGGAGAGAATCAGTTCGTAGGATCGTTCGTGTGTCGTTCGTTCAGCCTCTGATAGTCTCCGTGTTTCTGATTGAGAGTTGTTTCCGTCTACCCGTTAACTAGGATTCCGCACTCGTTGACGGCTCCGCGTCTAGATAGATCTTTAGTCTGTAGACCTTACAAGACAAAAGGCTGGTTGCTCTTGATGCAAAAGCCAAGAATAACCTGGTCATTTCTCTTCCTGATGATGTGTTCAAACAGGATGAGAAAATGAAGACTGCAAAGAATATGTGGGATCCTTTGTGTACCGTCTATGATGGTCCCACAATCACACTGGATAACAGTATTAACAATCTTGTTAGACAGTATGAACTCTCATTTGCAAAACCAAAGGAGTCTCTCACAGAAACCTATACCAGGTTCACTCTCTTATCAATGATCTCAAAGTTGTTGGGATCACAAAGGATAGATTGACTCTGGTGAACAAGTTCTTGGACATCCTGCCTGAAGAATGGAACTATTTTTCAACTATCTTGAGAAATTCAGGCACCATCAAAGGTATGGATCTTGTAACTTTGTATGGATCCTTACTGAATGTTGAGCATTCAAGGCAACGGAAAAGAAATGCCTTGGAAATGTCTAAGAGAGGTGATGCCTTTGTGGCCAGCGTGAGACACCCTGTAGGTCAGGTATGTGATGTGTTCACACAACCTGATCAACAGGCTGATGATGAAAGGGAAGAAATGTCTGAAGAGGAAGATTGTGAAGATCTTGCTGAACTTGATGATGTGCAAATGATTGCAATGCTTGTCAAAAAGTCCAACAAGAAGAGGTTTGGTGGAAGAATGCTGCAAAGGAAGTCAAGTGCCATAAAAAAGAAGGCATTTGATAAAACTAAGGCTGAGTGCTTTAAATGTGGCAAAACTGGCCATATAGCTGTTGACTGTGTGTTTAAAGTTGTTGGTCAATCATCCAAACCATTCAATACAAACAGGGACGATGGCTACAGGGTTAAGTACCTTATGGCCATGGCTAAGCTGAAGAAGTTGGAAGGCTCAGTGGCTTCCAACAAGCAAAAGGGACTCATGGCTGAGACATGTGATCGGGAGGAATCTGACTGATCTTCAAATGAAGAAGATAACAACTGTCTGATGGCCAATACTGATGTCCCATCAACTTGCAACTTCAAACAAGACCTGGCTGAAGCTGAAGCCTTCAGCAGCTTAGAGAACTGGAATCCCACAATGATGTACAATGTACAAAATTTTATGGCTTAGAGCTGAAGCCTTCAGTAGCTTAGAGAACTGGAATCCCACAATGATGTACAATGTACAGAATTTTATGGCTTACATTTCTGATGAAAAAGTAAAAATGTTTGAATATATGCTTGTTGATTTAAAAGTTTCTGTTGAGAAGCACAATGTTTTACTGTTTGAAATCTCTAAGCATAAAACTGATCTTGACATAAAAACTAGTAAATTGGACAGTTTCCATAAGTTGGAAACCGAACTTGATGAATAAAAACACATCAATTCCATTTTATTATAAGAAAAGAGAAAAACAGACATAAAACATGCAAAGCTTCAAAAGATTGTTGACTCTTGGTGCCAATCTGCACAAAAAGTCAGCCATTGCATCAGTCAACAGATCCCTGCACAAATCCAAGCCTATCTTGGAGGGGATCTTGACAAAGCAGCTTCTATTGTTGAGATAAATAATCTGAAAAATGACTTATCCACTCTTGGTGAGCTTCCCAGCACTTTCATCCAGAAAGTGAATGGTAAGCTAGTCTCAACAAATAGGTTTGTCAGGCCTCAAAATACTGTCAGCTTGTGTGAAAAAGCTCCAAAAGCTGATGATGGAATGTGTTCTCCATCAAATCAGCCTGCTAAGTGCTGTGCTGGTTCACACAAGCAAAAGAAAGGAAAACAAGCTCAAGCTGCAGTTGTGGACTCTGAACCTGTTAACACAACAGGCTCTAGGTCTAAAGCTGACGGTAAGAGACCTGTCAATCCTTTTGGTGTTGATTATTTTGAGAAAAATTTTTCAAAAGGTAAGCAGTCTGCTTTCAACACGGGTAAGTCTCATGTTGAAAGTAAATCTGCTGTGATTTCAAATAAGTTTTTAAATCATAGTCAAAAATTGGTTATATATGAAGGTAAGTCTTTCAAAACCAAAAGCAGTGATTATGTTGATAGGCAACATCCATCACATCTCAGTAAGGGGAAAGGCAAAGCCATTGCTCAACCTGAGAAACTTGGGAATAAGTTTCCCAAACCTATGGAAGGTCAAAGGCCAATCAAACTTCCTGTATTTGATATCTGCCCTCCCAATAAGAGGAAAGAAGATACAGGCAAAGCTATTGCCATTGTGCCTTCCACCCAAACAGTTGATTTTTCTAAAAACAGTAATAAGTTTGCTAAACCTGCTGACAGAATCAACAAAAATAATTCAGAATATGTTTCTGGAGGCTCTTCTTCCAAAAAAGCTAAAAACAGAAAATGCTAAAAGTATGGAAAGAAGACACATATGGCTAAAGACTGTCCTGAAACTAAGGACACGAGGCCTGTTGACTCTGTTAGTTCCATCATTGCAAAAACAAGCAGTGTTGGAAGTAACATAGTCAATGAGGATGGTATCCAAGCTGATACTATCCAAATAGGAAATGTTGTGTGGATATCACTGGTCCATCAACAAATGTTGATGAAGTAGGAGAACTCATCCCTATGATGAGTTCCCCTAAAAATAACTAATATTTTTCCATGACACTCTGCAGGACAAACAACCATCCCAGGTTTGGTACTTGGACAGTGGCTGCTTAGGACGTATGACAGGTTGTAAGGACCTGTTGAGTGATGTCAGGCTTGAAAAAGGGCCAAAAGTCACATTTGGTGACAATGTACAGGGATCCACAGAAGGATATGGAACTCTTTAAGCTGTTGCTGCTGTATTCAAAAGGGTAGCCTATGTGTCTGGGCAGAAACATAATCTTGTAAGCGTAAGTTAACTGTGTGATGCTGGCTACAAGGTTAACTTTGATGAGCACCTGGGTTACATATTGGATCCCCACGGCAAAGTTGTGCTGTGTGCACAACGAAAGAAAGGTGTATATGTTGTGGATATGAAATTTGCTGATCCCACAACTGAAACCTGTTTTATCTCAAGAAGCAATGCAGACCTAAACTGGTTATGGCACAAAAGGCTATCACACCTGAACTTCAAGAATATCAACAAACTCTGTAAGAAAGAGTTGGTAACAGGTTTGCTATCTATAACCTTTGTTAAGGATAAACTCTGCACAGCTTGTGAGAAAGGCAAGCTAGAGAAAATCATCTTTTAAATCTAAGCACAATTTATCTATTGATACTCCTCTCTTCTTAATCCACATGGACTTGTTTGGACCAGTCAGTGTCCCAAGTCTAGGAGGAAGAAGATACACTTTAGTAATGGTTGATGAGTTCTCCAGGTTTACATGGGTGATCATTCTGAAGAGCAAAGGAGAGGCTGCTAGAGAAATCATTGGATTTATCCAAAAGATGGAGATGTTGAACTCTGCTCAAGTAAAGCGGCTTAGAAGTGGTACTGAATTCAGAAACAGTACTCTTGAGGACTTCTGTGAAGAAAGAGGGATCTCACAGAACTTTTCAGCAGTAAAAACTCCACAACAAAATGGAGTTGCTGAAAAGAGAAACAGGACTCTCATTGAAGCTGCTAGAACGATGCTGTGTGCATCAGGTTTACCTTCATCATTCTGGGCTGAAGCTGTCAACACTGCCTGCTTCACCCAGAATAGATCCTTGGTGGTAAAAAGGTTCAACAAGACTCCATATGAGTTAATCAAAGGGAGAAGGCCAAACATTAGCTATTTCCATGTGTTTGGGTGTCCCTGCTTCATTCTGAATCAGAGGGACCAATTGGCAAAGTTTGAACCCAAAGCTGATGAAGGTGTATTTGTTGGATATTCTGCTATCTCCAAAGCCTACATAGTATACAACAACAAAAGAAGGGTGATTGATGAATCTATCAATGTCACCTTTGAAGAGTCCAGAACTGCAGTCACCAAAGCTGTTCTTGAATCTGTTTCAGGAGAGTTCAGCTTTGATGATCTTATGCATTCCATCAATGAAGAAAAGGACTCAAAAGCTTCCACTACATCTAGAGTGGAACCTGTTAATCATGATGGACATGATGATGACTATGTTAATGCACCCTGTGTGAATAAATGTACTGACATAATCACAACATCATGTCCTGAACCAATCAATGCTGATTTTTCTGGATCCTCTGCTGATGTTTTCAACAATGGAGAGTCATGTTCAATAAGTGAACATGCTTAAGATAACAGTATGTCTGAAAATCTTGAAAGCTGCTCAACAGGACCTGTTGAAGATGCAAATAACTCAGGAGAATCTTCATTGAACCAAGATCCTAAGTGGATCAGGTGTCACCCTAATGATCAAATAATTGGTGACATCAATAAAGGGGTGCAAACAAGATGCGACAGCTTAGGAAACTTTTGTATGTTTTCTAGCTTTGTGTCCCTGATGGAGCCTAAGAAAGTGGATGAAGCACTTAAAGATGCCAATTGATCACTGCCATGTAAGAAGAGCTCAATCAGTTTGAGAGAAACAAAGTATGGAAGTTGGTCCCTGCTCCTAAAGGAAAAACAATAATTTTGGCATCAAATGGGTTTTCAGGAACAAGATGGATGAGCAAGGACATGTCATTAGAAATAAGGCAAGACTAGTTGCTCAAGGCTACAGACAGGAAGAAGGCATTGACTATGATGAAACATTTGCTCCTGTGGCCAGGTTAGAGGCAATTCGTTTGTTTCTAGCCTACGCTGTTCATAAGCAACATGAAGGTATTTCAAATGGATGTGAAGAGTGCATTTTTGAATGGAAAGCTGCAAGAAGAAGTCTATGTCAAGCAGCCTCCATTTTTGAAAATGAACATCACTACTGGTATGATACTCTAACTGATTTTCTAATGAGCGATGGCTATTCCAGAGGTAAAGTGGATACCACAATGTTCATAAAGAAGGTGAAGTCTGATATTATGCTTGTTCAAATTTATGTGGATGACATAATATTTGGTTTTACTAATGAGCAGTTATGCAAGAATTTTTCACTACTCATGAAATCTAAATATGAAATGAGTATGATGGAAGAACTTACTTTCTTTTTAGGATTACAGGTTAAACAAACCTCTAATGGAATTTTCACAAATCAAAGAAAGTATACTTTAGATCTTTTGAAAAAGTTTAAATTTGATCAAAGTTCTCCTATCAAAACCCCAATGACAACCAATGTAAAGTTGGATGCAGATGCCAGTGGCAAAGCTATTTCAGTAACAGCTTACAGAGGCATGATTGGGAGCTTGAAATATTTAATTGCTAGTAGACCAGATTTTATGTTTGCTACTTGTTTATGTGCTAGGTTTCAAGCTGATCCTAAAGAATCACATCTAGCTGCTGTCAAAAGAATCTTTAGATACCTTAAGGGTACACCAGGTTTGGGTCTTTGGTATCCCAAAAACTTAAGTCTGGAGCTAACAGGATATTCAGATTCTGATTTTGCAGGTTGTAGGCTAGACAGAAAAAGCACAACAGGTGGATGTCAACTCCTTGGTGGTAAGTTGATAAGTTGGTGTAGCAAGAAGCAGAACTCAGTTTCTACTTCTACTGCTGAAGCTGAGTATATTGCTGCTGGAAGCTGCTGTGGGCAGATTCTGTGGATGTAGCATCAGCTTGAAGACTATGGACTTGTATATAGGAAGACTCCTATTCTTTGTGATAATACAAGTGCTATAGACATCTCCAACAATCCGGTATTTCATTCCAGAACAAAGCATATAGAAGTCAGACATCACTTCATCAGGGATCACATCCAGAAAGGTAATGTGGAGGTAAGTTTTATTTCCACAGATAAACAGCTTCCAGACATTTTCACCTAACCTCTTGATGAAAACAGGTTTAATTATCTTGTAAGCAAGCTGGGCATGTTAAATAAAAGTGACTAAGTGTCCTAAATGTTCTAAGTTATTATATGTCTCACACTGCTCAAGTTTCTCAGAACAGCTTAGGCAGAACAGGCTATGCATGTTCTACACTTAGCCAGATTCTGAAAACTTGAAAAGCTTGAGCATATAACAGGTTTGACAATATTAGTTTTCATCTCAAACCTGGTCTGTTGATCAAACCTCCAACCTGCTCACTCTCTCAATCTATCATACAAGACATTGTCTTCTAACCTGGTCAGCTATTGAACACAACCTGTTCTTGCATAGCTGCACAGGTTGAATGAACGAACAGCTTGAAGAATGAATAGCTTGTGATGACCCTGCTCATCACAGGTTTGACCAACAGCTTAGACCATCAGTTTTAATTACCTTTCTTCACAATTAAGTTACTTAATTTCTGTATTTATATAACTTAATTACTGCGGATAATGTGTGTTAACGTGTGTTAGTGACTAAAAAGAGCTCAAGTGGTCTGACAACCGTTCTGACTTGGACAACCGTTCCGTTTTCCGTTAAAGAACTTTTCAAATCAACCGCCCAAACTTTTCTCTCTCATACCCACTCATATTCAAACCCTATAAATACCCCTCTACTGTTTCATCTTCATCTTCCTTACTGCTACCAAACCTTCCAAAGAACCCTAAAATCGATTAAGTGTCCTATGCTCATATCCTCGCTATTCTCACCATGGCTCACCAAAACAACCCTTTGCTCCCAGTATTTGTTGGTAAGGACGTTCAGAAACATCCTTCTGTTACCACAATGCTAACACTGAAACCCACAAACTACATAGCAAACCTAACAATTCCCAAAAACTATGTGGGGAAAGGTTATGAGAATATGGTGGAGTTTCTAAAGGTTCACCCTCTGCATTACGCCATGACTGCCACTCCTGGTGTCTTGTACCAGGAGATGGTATATGAGTCTTGGTACACCTATGCCTACGACCCAGCAACCAAAATCATAAGGGGAACCATTCTCAATGGGACTCAGACCGTTGAGATCACTACTGGTCTTATCAGGGAAGTTCTTCATCTCCCTGTGGCTGAAACTTATGATCAGCCACAGCCTGAAAATGATCAAATTGGAAATCTGTTACATTTTTGTGGTGTAGCAGGGCCCAAGATTGGAGCCACCCTGTTCAGAAAGGAACTATCACCTACTTACAGCTTCTTATTTGCCTCTATGGTGATGTGTTCAGCAGCAAAGTTGGTTCATTTGACCAGCTTAGCCGTGATGAGATCCCAATAGTCCTACAGCTCGTAAATGGGACTACTATGAACATGGCTCGGTGGATTTTCATGAATTTGAGGAATTTAGTGCTGTAGGAAACACGCCCAACTGCTGTTCGATATCCACGGTTTCTGAGCCTCATTTTCAAGCATGTCTATGGTGAGCATTTATATAACTCTCAGTCTATGTTACGTACTGCTGCTTTTTCAGTGATTGGGAATAGAGTTTTCTACACCCCTGTACTTCCAAATGAGCCTCCTCTATCTACACCAATGAGGAGGTTGCTTGGTATGGTGGAAGGACCCTCTACAGTAAGGGTGGATCTAGTGACTGCTCCCCGAGGAAAATCCAAATCCAGGGCCAAAGTTGTAGAAAGGGTCCTGGAATCGACTCAAGCTGAGCCTGTCCGCAAGAAGGCAAAAACAGCTAAGTCTAAGTCTGCTTCATCAACCTCTGTGGCTGAGGGGGAGCAGGCCTCTCACCCTGTTTCATATGTTGAACCTGAAGCCTTTGTGGCTGATGCCTCTGTGGCACCTGAGACCATGGAACAAGCCAACCTACCTGTTTCTGACCCAGTCTCACCACCAGTCCAAACAGAACCCCTCATCACCTCTCCACAACATCAATCCTTCACCTCATCCCTCAAATCCTACAACAGACGCAAATACTTAGCCAAAAAGAAACCAATAGACCAAACTAGCCCCTCTGACCCCTCTCAACAGGAGTCAGTTGACAAAGAAGCAAACCCTGCTGCTTCTCCTATTTTGGGAGAAGGTTCAGCACACTTGGAGCAGGCTTCACTCCAACAAGAGTCTACCCTGAGTCAGCCTAGGCCCTCTGTTTCCATCCAACAGGAGCCAATTGTACATATGGAGACTACCACATCAACTATTCCAGCCTCCCAACAAGCTGAGAATATTGAAAGACGGGAGTTCACTCCACTCCACATTGAGTCCACACAGTCTCCACTCCATACTTCTCCTACACAACCTGAGTCTGCACGAGGTGCCAAACCTGCTGGATTAGACCATCCAGTAGATCAGCCTCCAACATATGCACATTCCATCTCCCCATGATGAGGCACCTCTAAACCAAGGTGCTGCTGAGGGAACCACCCCAGGCTTTGATGAGGGTGCTGCAACACAAGCAGCATCTGAAAGGCCATCATCTTCTACCCCTTCTCCTGATGAAGCAGTTACAGCCACTGCTGAGGGACCCATTGACCCTTCCAAGCTGGGCCATATTACTTTTGCCCAGGCTATGGAACTTCTGTCCAAAGTAACCCTTCCCTCTCTGTTGGTACACCCTGTGTGACGATAGCAGTCTAAGTTATCCTACATTGTTATTTTAGCAAGTGTTTGTTATATATGTTTATATATGGTTGATATTTATTATTGTTTGTATGTTTGAACTTGATGTAACGTATTACAAGAAGTTCAAACATAAAGTTCAAAGATAAAATCAATCAAAAGGTAATAACATAAGTTTCAACACTTAGTTGTATTATGTGAGAAGGTAAATTCGAAATTATCTAAGGCTAGGATTCGAATCTAGTTAGATTCGAATGAGCCTCTTGATAGATTTGAATATGTTGTGTAGGCAGATTCGAGAGTGTCAGATGGGACAAACTCGAATGGGCCTTCGGCCGGATTCGAGTTTGGCCTATAACAGACTCGAATTAGCCTCTATAATTAGGGATAGACTCGATTAATTATCAGACTTTTTGCAGAATTCGAGAGTGATTAGGCATTAAGCGATCTCGAGTTTATCATCAGCGTGAGTTGTGTTTCGGAGAGAATCAGTTCGTAGGATCGTTCGTGTGTCGTTCGTTCAGCTTCTGATAGTCTCCGTGTTTCTGATTGAGAGTTGTTTCCGTCTACCCGTTAACGAGGATTCCGCACTCGTTGACGGTTCCGCGTCTAGATAGATCTGTGTTAGGTAGATCTTACAAGTGGTACCAGAGCCTACGGAGTGTTCTTGGTGTTCTTTGTGTTCATCTAGATACATTCTAGGTTTCTTGACGCTATTGGACGGTTTTTCTCTCAAAATCGTGTTTTTCGTGTTCGTCGAGCTTAGAAAATTATTCTTCGGGAAATACTTTGTGGTTTTTCACGTTTTTGATCGAAATCAATATTTTTCGTTGCAAAAATATTGATTTAATCTGCAAAACGCTAAAAAATCAAACTATTAGCCGTTTTTCGAGTTTGCGGCGCTCGAATGTATTAGGGGTAATTAGGGTTACACTTAGTCTCGAGCCTAACCAAATACGCTCCTTTCGAGTCTGATACAGAGGGTTTTCGAATCTAATTCGAGTTTGGGCTACATTCGAATAGGGTCTCGAGTCTACTTACTTTCGAGTTTAATTCGAGTTTAGTTTAGTTTCGAATAGGGTTTCGAATCTCCTGTGTCTTCGAGTTTGCTTGACATTCGAATCTGAGGAATTTCGAATCTGTCATTAGGTTCGAATTTAATTGACTTACAACACTTAATTGAATTTAATCCCAAATAAATTGGAATCTAATTATATTCGAATCTATCTAGATTCAAACGAATTAATTCAAATTAGTTTCGAATTAAATTAATTAAGTTCATATTCAATTAATTTCGAAAAGATGTCAAATCTTCAAAAATTCCTTGAAATGGACCACGAGGTAGGGAAGGCAAACACTCCGCCTAAGCTGATGAAACTCGAGGATTATTACTGGTGGAAAGATCGGTTTACCGATTTTGTGCGTTTTAATGACATGCGCATGTGGGTGTGTATCGACGAAGGATATATTCCACCAATTTCTGAAGTTGAAGGCCGTCAGAGAGTTCTATCTTATCAGATGATGAAGGAAGATGATAAGAAACTCTATGAAGCTGAGAACAAAGCATTTTCGATAATTCGAATGGCGCTGCCTCAAGATATACTACACACATTTCGGACTCAAAAGACGTCTAAAGAACTTTGGGAGTCACTGGAGAAAAGGTGTGAGGGTAATCCAAGGGTACGAAGGAAGCGCACAGAATTATTGAAACAACAGTTTGCGATTTTCAAGGCGTTAAAGGATGAACAGCTGGATGATACTATCACCCGCTTCTATCATCTATTGACGGAGCTTGAAAGTCACAGGATTGAATATACTGACACCGACAAGAACAATAAGCTTCTTGATGCCTTACCAGCCAAATGGGCTATGTATGTGGCAATGATAAAGCTAAATGAGGATCAATATTATACCCAATCTCTGGAGGATATCGTGGGAACGTTGCGGGCATATCACTTCGAGCTACTGAAGGCCGAAACGGATTACGAACAAGTCCAGAATCCAGCAATGTATTTTGGAAAATCAACAAAACCTTCAGCGACCGCCGATCTGAAGACTGCTACCGCGTTTTTCACCGGAGAAACGTCGTCACCAGCAGAGTCTGATGACACGCTGAACAGAGCGTTCTTAGGATTAGGAAGATCGGAAGAACCTCAATCTCAAGCAACTCAGGCGACGACATCTCAGAGCTACTCGAAGATGCCCATGAGCGCAAAATCAGCGGAAGAACATTTGAATCTGCTTGCTTCATTTGTGGCCGCGTATGGGAATTGTCTTCAAGGGAAGATTAACGATCCTGCTCTCTGGGATGAAGACTACGATCAGGTCGACCCTGATGATCTTGAGGAAATGGATCTAAAATGGCAACTGGCCATGGTAACCCAACGGGTTAAGAGATTCATTAAAAGAACTGGGAGGAATCTGACAATGAACAACAAAGGGATTGGATTTGACAAGTCCAAGGTCAAGTGCTACAACTGTCAAGGTCTGGGACACTTCTCCAGAGAATGTCAGAGACCGAAGGTGGATACATACCAAGGGCAGAGTCAGCATCAGGGACAGTTTCAGAATCAGTCTCAACAACGATACCTTCCGAGTTCATCTACTGGTCAAGCCAATCTAGCTGGTCTACTATCAAATGTCACTTCCGACAGACAGCTAAATGGTACTTACGACTGGAGCTCACATCCAGAATCAAATGCTCGGGCTTTTATGGCAGAAGTCACGGAAACTGGGTGTGATGGGGAAGAGCAGACCACAAGGGACAGCAGTCCGATGTGGGTGGAGAAGACGAATGATCAGACAGTTCTGGAGTTTGCTGCTCAGATGGCCAACGTGGAATCTAATAACGTAAAGGTTAGTCTGACTTACTCTCTTTTTCGCGAATTATGTGCGTTGTGTGTTAATTCTAATGATAGGTTAAATCTAGTCTTAGAATCGCATAAAACCATAACTGCTCAAAATGAGAATTTTAAAGCTGATAACGCTAGCCTAAACAATATAAAGCAAGATCTTAAAGAAAAACTTAAGGCTGATGCTCAAGACGTAATAGTTCTGAAAGACAAACTGAGTGAGCAGCGTGTTAGGTTAGAGCTTATGTATGAGCATGTAGAAGCCTTGACCAAAAGTCTTAAGGACAAAGACATAGAGCTAGCTGAAAAGCATGTAGGTCTAGGATTTCACGAAATTCCTCCACCTTTTAATGCAAACTATGTGCCTCAGCCTCAGGAGAAAACTGATAAATCAGTAGACTTAGAGGACCTACCTACACCGACACCAGAGCCTATAATAGCTAATGCACCTAAGGTGACTGACACAACTGTCAAGGTTAAGAAAGTCAAATTTGTGTCTTCCTCCAGTGAAACACCTGCAGGAAAACATAAAATTGATTTTAATGATCAAGACGATGAACCAGTCGCGATAGATGTACAACAGGACCAAGACACTAGTGAGACACCTAAGTCTAAGGGATCACACAAAAAGTCCATAGATAAAATGTCTTGCTTCAGATGTCAAAGGGGCATGTTGCTTCTCACTGTCCGCTTAGGAAAGCCGATGTTACACCTAAGACAGTGAACCCAACACCTGTTAAGCCCTCAACCAGTGTGGCGAGCACCAGTAGTTCTCAAAGTACCGAGAAGACTGTGCAGGCCGCACCAAAACATGTTGTGAAACAAACAAAGGGAAAGGTTGGACCAAAGGAAGTGGTTAGGACAAATTCACTTTATCGTGTCATTAATCAATCTAGGTCAGCACCTCAACAAGTCTATAGGAGCACTACACCTAGCAGGGCACACACTCCAGTTAGGTCTCATACTCCAGTTAGACATTACGCACCGGTAAGAGCTCAGGGATCACAGTCCGAAATGCAATATAATAGGAATTATTCAAGAGCTCCACAACAAAGGCCTACTCCAAGGCAAAGAGTGAACTTAAATCACTCGGCACCACAACAAACTCCTGTTCAACGACCCAAGTCACCTGAAAGGCGAGATGGGTATTTGAAAGAGTTTAAATATGTGGACGAGAATGGTATAACCAAGTCAGTTATGGCTTGGGTTCCCCGTGATAACTAACCTATTTTCTTTCATGTTGCAGGAGATCACCACAGGTCCAAACAACAAATGGTTCGTCGACAGTGGATGCTCCAGGCACATGACAGGGGAAAGAGGTCTACTTACAGACTTCAAGGGTGGGAATCGGGGATTCGTATCATTCGCGGGTAACAAAGGGGGAAACATCACGGGTACCGGAGTGGTCACTAATGGGACGATAAAGTTGGACCAAGTTTATCACGTTGATAAACTGGTTCACAATCTCATTAGTGTATCTCAAATCTGTGATAAGAAGAATTCAGTGTTGTTCACTGACACTGAAGCGTTAGTGCTAAAGCCGGGATTCAAGATTCCTGAAGAATGGGTATTGATGCGGGCACCAAGGAAGAATGACTTGTACATGCTGGATATGAACAAGCCGGAGACTTCGATGGGGCCAATCTGTCTGTTATCCAAAGCTTCGGAGACGGAATCGGTACTGTGGCACAGACGCATGGCTCACTTGCACCTAAGAAAGATGAATTACATAACGAAAAATGGACTGGTGCAAGGTGTGCCTATGAAGAGCTTTCAGTTCGAGGACAAGTGTCTACCGTGCATGAAGGGCAAGCAACATAAGAAGACACACAAGTCCAAGACGCAGAACTCCATAACCTCAACATTCGATTTGTTGCACATGGACCTCTTCGGCCCAATCAACAAAAGGAGTATAGGAGGTAGTTGGTATTGTTTGGTTATCACTGACGATTACTCACGATTTCTTGGGTTTTCTTTTTAGGTACAAAGGACGAGACGGCTTCCAAGCTCATCGGGTTCTTAGACCA
>JAANYP010001121.1:98808-114963 GCA_020465985.1 Centrapalus pauciflorus
AAACAATCAAAGGAATCAAAAAATTCCTAAGTGTGAAAGTTTAAGTACTGAAAGTGAGTATAAGACATCGCTATCTGATTGAACCTTTCTTAGACTATACTCATCAAAAATATTTTGTTTAGTAGTTAGCTTAGGTTGTAAATTTTAATAGGTATAGCTTAAGTCTAAGTTAAATTTTTTAGTCAAAATTTTTATTTTTTATTTTTTACCTTAGTTTATTTTATTTTATTTTTTACTTAGGTAAAAGGTCAAAAATTACTGAGGGTGCATTCATAGTTGGATAAAATAAACACTGCGTGAAATATCCTGTGCTTAGGGTAAAAGAGTTGGCATAGTTTATCTTGTTACACAATACCGTTGAAAAGGTTGAAAAAGTTGAAGTTATTTCAAAATTTTCGAAATTTTTCTAAGTGTTTGGTGTTATTCGAGTTTAGGATAGACTCGAAATTGAGATGTTTCGAATCTGTCAGTAGATTCGAGTCTGGCCATAGATTTGAAGGTAGGTGTTATAAATAGGTAACAGTTCTTGTCATTACTTCTATCTGTTTTCGAATCTACTTCCTCGAATCTATTTTGGCGACTTCGAATCTATTGCTCGAATCTACCGACTTTCACAAAAACGACAATTTGTCGAGTTTCCTGCCTTAGTGTTCGATTCTACAGATACTTCTAGGTACAAACAACTGGATTGTACAAGATTCATGTAGTTTTATACATCATTTTACGCAAAATCATAGATTTTTGAAGGTTTAAGGGTCGAAATCGGGTTTTTTACAAAATTACCAAGTTTGGACCGATAAATAGTCAAATTAATTGCACATATCTGTGATTAGAACCTAGTTGAACTAATGTATGTGATTTCCTAAGTTCAAAATGGTTAAAATCATGAGTTTTGGTGTTGAGTAGGGCCGACGGTTCGAATCTGTTCCAGAGGTTTCTCGAGTCTGTCAGTAAACTCGAGAAGGACACTAGATTCGAATCTGTCATCAAACTCGAAAAGGGATTTATTCGAATCTGTTTAATTCGAATCTGTTATTTTAGTTGAATTATTTAATTTAAATTTATTAAACTTGTAAAAAATCTTTTGTGTTGGATTTTGTACTTAATCAAGTTCAAAATAAAACAAATTTGAATTTAGGCAAGTTTATTGATTTTTAATAAGTCTAACAGTTTATTTATTGTGCAGATATGGCTGTTCGTGCATTCGTTCCAAAGCATAATATGGTCATTCCGTATGATCATGATATCCCTGAAGAGCAGGGATTTCGTCAAATGATGGATTTTCTTGCTGAATCCAGGATAGCTTTTGCCTTATCCCATATTATTCAGATTGTAATTCCCTATGTTCGCCAATTTTATGATCATCTTCAGGTGGACTGCTCTGTCACCCCGACAGTGCTAAGAACGAGGATCGCAGGGCAACCGTTAGTGTTTTCCGCCGATACGCTGCGTCAAGTGTTGCAGCTCGGATCTCCGGAAGAAGAAGCTGGGCCTATTGACTTTCCACTAAGTATTAGGCAGGCAGCATTTCAGAGAATGGGTTACAGCCTAGATGTGACGAAGGCTTCTTATATGAAGAGCGGGCTTATTGGCCAATGGAGGTTTTTGGCTCACGTCTTTATGGTTTGCTTTGCAGCAAAGAAAGCCGGTTTTGACTATATAGTCTCGAAGATCCAGTCTGGGATGATCGCATTAGTGTATAATCGGCCTTTCAGCTTTTAGGGAAATGTTTTTCTCCGAATTCGTACATCAAATCACCGCTCCAGAGCAGCAACAATTTCTGATGTATCCTCGATTCATTATGATGCTTATCAGGCATTTCTTGCCGAATTTGCCGGAGTCAAATGAGATCCAAAGCGTAGCTATGATGGATAAAAGGATTTTTGCTGATTGCTCCTCACATAGAGGAAAGTTGGCGGTTCCAGTCGAGGAACCGTTGTTTGGAGCTATTCTCGATAGGAATTTTGAAGCACCAGACACTGCCAACTGGGCAGGTGTGGTGGAAGTTCAAGCCAGGCAGCCACCTCAACAACAAAGACAGCAACCGCGAGCACAACCTCAAAGGAGAAGACAAAGACCTACTGCGAGTCAAACACAGGCATCAAGGCCTTCTACGAGTCAGCAGCAAGAGGTACAGGAAGCAGGGCCTTCAAGTGCCGTTCCAGAATCCGAGGAAATAGCCCAAACTTTAGAAGAAATCTGGGCGTCCGGACCTCATGCCAATGAGGAAATAGCTGCAGCATTAGTTGGAGAATTGCTTGAGCCTCCAGAGGGAGAAGAAGATGTGCTGAGAGATGTTGATGAATATGTGCCAGAGCAGACTGGTAATGATGAGTCATCATCTGCCACAGAATCAGAAGAGATGGAGGAAATAGAAGTTGAACCTCATGTTCAAATAGGAACATATGGATCAAGGTTGGTAATAAATGAAGAAGCTTCGAGGAGGAGAATATCAAGAGAGTCTGATGACTCTGATTTTGAAGCAGAAGAAGTTGCACAATTAGCGACACGGCAACGGGCCAAGCGTCACAGGTTTATGCAAGGATCATCTTCAGCTCCATCAGTTCAACCAGAAATCCCTCAAACTCAAACTCAAGAACCTCAAACCACCATTCCACCACCACCACTTCAAGATGAACCGTATATCCCATCGCCAATCATTCCAACTCCGATTCAATCCATCCCATCCACCTCGACCACATACGCTGACAACCAAAGGTTTCTGCAGCTTAAAGCTCGCGTTGACTTCCAAAATGTCAAAATCTTAAGCCTCACAAAGGCAATCGGTGAAATTCAGGCTCATAATGCAAATCTTGATAAAGAGAATGCCGATTTGAAGAAGATTGTGGAACAAGTTCAGGAAGAGAATGTAGAGTTAAAGACGTTTGTCGCTGATCAGTCAGAAGAAATCCGAACGATGCGGTCCCTCCTTGAGCAGCTAATGAAAAATCTAAAAGCTCAGGGGGAGACAAGTTGTAGGGATCCTGAAGAGCAGCGAAGGGATGAAGATGACGAAGGCAATGATCCCGATGCACCTAATGAGAATGAGCCAGTAGATTTTCCTGCTGCTCAGGCTGCACAAGTTCAGGGGGAGCCCAGTCCAGGTGAAACAGAAGGAAGTGAGGTTAGTCCCTCAAAGATCACAGAATCTGAGATACACGACATGATTGAGGCACTAATGGATATTAATGAAGAGCCATTAGAGTTAAATTTTGATTTTGAAGATGATGTGGAGGACTTGGAAGAAGGTGAGTTCGTGCCAGAAGATATTGTTGACTGGAGATCTGATGATGAGGTTTTGGCTGATGAGGACGATGAAGCTAATGAGATCGTCGTTCAACAGAATCCTATCACAGATACATACACTACAGCTGAAGAAAATTCGATAGACATTGAGGCATTTAAAGATGCTTTTAATGTTGAATCTGAGAAAGAAAATATGGAAAGGGAACTGTCGAATGATGAGAAAAGGCAGCTGTGGTTTACAAAGGAGGAGGAAAGATCTGAACTAGCTGTGAAAAAGAAGATAAGAGTGCCAAGTTCAGGAAACTACTCCGGAGGCATTCTTAGCTGGTTTTTCGACAGAGAGTTACAACTCTTCGTGCTAAAGAGACGAGATGGGCTGCAATATCTAAAGAGAAAGTTGAAAGTGTTTAATACTCTGCCCAAATGCGAGGTCAAAGAACTGGCATGGAAAAATCTGATAAACCTAGGAAATGACCAATATGCTGAAGTGATAGCTCGAATCATAAGAAAAGAAGGTCGATCTTGAAGGTTTGAGAGGATTAAACCAAGGGAAGGAAAGAGAGTCATGGATGAATCGAGGATAGATCCATTGACTGGTAAACCTTGGATGAAGATGGTCTACAAGCCAGTCCGCTGTCTGAAGAAAGTTCCGTTGAAAACAATGCCACAAGATGTTCTTGCGAACTTGAAATGGTGGTACGTTGACAACGAATCAGCAGAGGCAGTCAAGGGGGAGTCTGTTGGTACACCCTGTGTGACGATAGCAGTCTAAGTTATCCTACATTGTGATTTTAGCAAGTGTTTATTATATATGTTTATATATGGTTGATATTTAATATTGTTTGTATGTTTGAACTTGATGTAACGTATTACAAGAAGTTCAAACATAAAGTTCAAAGATAAAATCAATCATAAGGTAATAACATAAGTTTCAACACTAAGTTGTATTATGTGAGAAGGTAAATTCGAAATTATCTAAGGCTAGGATTCGAATCTAGTTAGATTCGAATGAGGCTCTTGATAGATTCGAATATGTTGTGTAGGCAGATTCGAGAGTGTCAGATGGGACAAACTCGAATGGGCCTTGGGCCGGATTCGAGTTTGGCCCATAACAGATTCGAATTAGCCTCTATAATTAGGGATAGACTCGATTAATTATCAGACTTTTTTCAGAATTCGAGAGTGATTAGGCATTAAGCGATCTCAAGTTTATCATCAGCGTGAGTTGTGTTTCGGAGAGAATCAGTTCGTAGGATCGTTCGTGTGTCGTTCGTTCAGCTTCTGATAGTCTCCGTGTTTCTGATTGAGAGTTGTTTCCGTCTACCCGTTAACGAGGATTCCGCACTCGTTGACGGCTCCGCGTCTAGATAGATCTGTGTTAGGTAGACCTTACACTCTCTATCACATCCTCAAACACCTGCCTCATCCTCATACTATTCTCATTCCTCACCCTCTACACAATTCAAACAGTCCACCTATACTCCTCCATCCCCCAAAGATCTTCCTTTGAAGGATCAGCTTTCCTTGCTGACCAACAAAGTTGGTTGTTTGGAAAATTCCATGACTTCCCTACCCTCAATAATCTCAAACTCTATGTCTGCACAGCTCCAGGGATTCTTTGATTTGTTCAAGAATTCCTTTCCAACCACTCCCCAATCTGATCAGTCCTCACAGCTGCTTGCACTCACTGCACAGCTGCAAAACATCTCCGCTACTCTCTCATCTATCCTTTCAAATCAACAGGACTCTGTGTCCTCCATGACAGCTATATCCTAACAGCTGTCCACTCTCCTCACCACCTGCACTACTACCCTTCCCACTACAATGGCCAGCTTAAACACTCTCATTGTCACTTTGTCTAATTCTGTGTCAGCAAACCTTAATGATGTGCAAGACTCTCTTGAGTTACATCTTGCACAGCTTCAAAGTTTGCTATTCACAGCTTCTGACAGAGAAAATCTCACTAAGCTGTCCCCAATTGCTGATTTTCAATTCTCCTCTCTTTAGACCTGCCTTACCCAGCTTGCAGAGGTTAAGGACAATCTGGCTTTCTTAGTACATAGCCTGGTTGGCCCTAAGCCTGCTGTCAAAACTGCTGCTAAGCCTGCTGAATTTGTTTCTCCAGGCAGACCAATTGTTGAAGGTTCTGAGCCATCTCCTTCAAAGGGGGGGAAGTTGTCTGCCTCAAAGACTAAGTCTAAGGGGGAGAAACTGTAGGTCCCAAAAGATATCCCAAGTATATAGCTTTAAGCTGTAGAGGGGGGGTGAATACAGCTATTAAAAAACTACACACAATTTTTTCAATGTTTGTATGTATTATCAATAAATGTTAATTAGAAACGAGCTTGAATGCGGAAAGGTTCAAGCTGAGATGACAGATACAACAGTATGTTTAACTAGACTAAGACTGACTTAAACTAATTACAATGAATACACTCACTAAGAATCACTCACTGTGTTTACAAGACTCTGAGGAACAGCTTGAACAAGAACAGCTTAGACACTGAGCACTGTTTTATTCAAGCAGACTTGCATGCATGAAAGACTCACTTTGAATGCACGTTCACTCTTGGTTTCAGCACTTAGCTTTTTGGCTTAATCTTTCAATCCTTGGAAGTTTCTTTTTATACTCACTCAGAGGATCTAAGTGAAGCTTCTTCATTGGACGGAATGAAAAAGGGAAAGTCTTGTTGAAAAGACAACATAAACTTTTCTGCACATTCTGAAAAGCAGACTTGTCTTCATGTGGGCAGAACTTTTGTCTTTTCACTTTGTCTACTGTTGCATTGCCTTTAACTAAATAAGGAATGTCAACTTTCTGTCTTTCTTCCTTTGTTAAGGCCTATTTTGATATAAGAAAAAGGTCTGTCACCCTTTTTCAAATATCCTTTTTTCTTCATGTAACAGAACAGCTTGGGCAGGATGAGTAGTTCTGATTTCCACTTTGTCTTCGACTTTGTAAACTGATCTTGTAGTTAAAAACAATACATGAGGACTTGGAAACATATTCCATAAAGTGTTTAGCCTGTTCACAAAGAACAGAACACTTGTAAACTGCCCAAGTTGCTCATCAGTGTAGAGCAGCGTAGACAGTTTATGTCCAGCCTGTTCAGCAGACTGAACAGCTTGGGCAAAACTGCCTTTGTTGCAACACATGCAACACATAGAACAGCTTCAGGCTGATATTGCAAATCATTTTCAGGTTTCAATAAGGCATATAACAGGCCTTAAATTCAACCTTCAAAAGCATCAACAGGTTTGAATAATAATCTCCCCCTCAGATGCAGAACATGTTTGACTGAGGCCTTTTGATGCCTAACAATCTCCCCCTATTTACAATAACCTGTCTAAGCTGGCCTTTTCAAAAGTCACTATATATTTTTACAGTACATTTGTTGAAATAAAATTACAACATCAACATAAAGTAAAAGATCAGTTTATATATACACTGATTTTTGATTACATAGAACAACACATGTTCTTACAAGAGTACAACTGATGTACTAACATATATTACAACTAATGCAAAAGAGAAAATTACAACTTATGTAAATAAAGTACAACTAATGTACATCAGATTTTGGACTGTTTTTGTTGGGAGCAGATAATGGTAAGCATGTCCAACTGATGGACAGCTTCCATTCTTCACCTACCCAGATGGTAGATGGACTTCACTACAATGGAGGGGGACCTTCAAACATCTTTTCAAGTTCCTCTCTAGTATCCTCAAGTTCTTCAATTTCACTCCTGATGATCATAAACTTGGGATCTTCAAGTTCACCTCTCTCATAACAGCCTCTGAGCTGATCCCAGATAGCTGCTCTCCACCTGCTTGACTGCCTGAATGAAACTGCAAGTATGAAGGCTACAAGTTGTCTCAGATCCACCTTGTATAGATCTGATGCTCTCTGAAAGCATTTCTTCTGAGATAAGGGATCTACAAAAAATGCCCCCAGCTCAGGCTCTTCAATGATCTTGCCATCTTCAAACTCTATTCCACTAGGCAGGCTGTGATCAACTCCTTTCATCTCAATAGCATAGTCACCTTGTTCTATCAAGATGATGAGTTGTTCCATCTCAGTGTCCTTCCTTGTCCTCCTGGCCTTTATTTTTGGTTGTGTCACATAGACACCTTCACTAACTTCTTTGGAGATCAGGCCAAGATTCTTCACTCTCTCTATCAGCTTCTTGACATATGCTCTGACAGTCATAGCAGTCTCTGACTTAGACTCACTCAGAGCAACTGCCAGCTCAATCCATTCACTGTACCCCATTTGTGCAACATCAGTGTAGTCATATGTTTCTAGTTCTGGGCCTGTTGCACCCATTCTGGTTATTTTCAACTTCCACTGACTGCCTTTACTTGATATGGGCACAGCTTTGACAATTGCTTCCTTAGCAAGCCTTCTATCAGCAACATCTTGAAATTTTCTTCTTGCCAGGTTGTCAAAGTGAAACTGAGCTCTTGTAGAAGGCATTGAAGTTTTGGTCACTGAGACCAGAGCACCTTTTTCTTTTTCTGCTTCCTTCTCTTCTGCTGATCCCTTAGCAGCTTCCAATATTTTCTTTTGCACAACCAGAGAGGACATTTTAACTTTCCTTGCCTCTTGAAGTGCAAAAGACTCAGCAGCTTTGGCAGATTCTTCTTCTTTCCTTAAGCTTCCAGGGCTTGAAGCTGTTCTTCTCTAAACTCAAAATATTTGTGCATAGGAATACCCATTTCTTTGGCCCTGGCTTTGTGAAATTTAATCTCGGCTGCTTTCTGTTGTTTGGGATCAGTTGCTGCTTTTTCTTTTGTTGGTACACCCTGTGTGACGATAGCAGTCTAATCGATCTGCATTATGGTTTAGGTAATATTCTGAGTATTAACCAGTATTTTGATATATATGTTTAATATGTGTTTGTCTGTTATTGATTGTGTGTTTGAACTTGATGTAACATATTACAAGAAGTTCAAACATAAAGGTCAAAGATTAACTCAAGCATAAGTTAAAACATAAGTTTCATCACTTAAGTGTTTAAGTGTATTGGTTAGATTCGAATAGGTAAAGGAAGACATTCGAATCTGTGATAGATTCGAATGTATCCTTAGATTCGAATGGGCTAGATTCGAGTCTGTCAGATGGACAGATTCGAATGGGCCTTAGGCCAGATTCGAGGTTGGCCCACAACAGACTCGAATCAGGGTCTATAATTAGGGATAGACTCGAATCATTAAGTGACTTTTTGCAGAATTAGTGAGGAATTGAGCAAAGGGCGATCTCGAGTTTATCAGCTAGGTGAGTGCCGTTTCGGAGAGAATTAGTACGTAGGATCGTTCGTGTGTCGTTCGTTCAGCGTCTAATAGTCTCCGTGTTCCGTTGGTTGAGAGTTGTCCGTCTGACCGTCAACGAGGATTCCGCACTCGTTCACGGATCCGCGTCTAGATAGATCTTGCAGTCGTAGACCTTACAAGTGGTATCAGAGCCTACGGAGTGTTCTTGGTGTTCTTCGTGTTCATCAGATACATTCTAGGTTTCTTGACGCTAGTTGGACGGTTTTGCTCTCAAAAACGTGATTTTGAGCTTAGCAAATTCATATTCGGGAAACACTTTGTTGTTTTTTTTTCACGTTTTTAGTCGAAATCATTATTTTTTCGTTTGAAAAATAGTGGTTTAATCTGTAAAACGTCAAAAAATCAAAGTGTTAGCCGTTTTTCGAGTTTGCGGCGCTCGAATCTATAGGGGTAATTAGGGTTTCTCTCTAGTCTCGAGTCTAACCAAAATACGCTCCTTTCGACTCAATTTCAGTGTGCTTCGAGTCTGTGTTGTTTCGAATCTGTTACTTCATTCGAATTGGATCTCGAGTCTGTGTTGTTTCGAGTTTATTTCGAGTTTGTTACTGTTTCGATTCTGTGCTTCGAATCTGCTGCCAATCGACTCTGCTGTGCCTTCGATTCTAAGGGTCTTTGATTCTAAGGAGTCCTTCGAATCTAACATAACTTCGAATCTAAGGAATTGTTCGAATCTGACATTATTTCGAATCTAATTGACTCTTAAGACTTAATCGAATTTAATTTCAAAAGATTTAATATTAATTAGTTTCGAATCTATCTAGATTCGAATAAGTTAATCTAAGTCAGTTTAGAATTAAATTAATTAAGTTAAAATTCAATTTCTTTCAGAAAAGATGTCAAACCTTCAGAAATTCCTTGAGATGGATCATGAAGTTGGAAAGGCAAATGCACCGCCAAAGCTGATGAAAGTTGAGGACTATTACTGGTGGAAGGACAGATTTACGGATTTTGTACGATTCAACGATATGCGCATGTGGGTGTGCATAGATGAAGGGTACATTCCACCAGTATCTGAAGTAGAAGGCCGTCAAAAGGTTTTGTCATACCAAATGATGAAAGAGGATGACAAGAAACTATTTGAAGCTGAAAACAAGGCGTTCTCAATTATCCGTATGGCTTTACCTCAAGATATCTTGCACACATTTCGGACTCAAAGGACGTCGAAGGAACTTTGGGAGTCTCTCCAGAAAAGGTGTGAAGGTAATCCACGGGTGCGTAGAAAGCGTACAGAGCTGTTGACCCAACAGTTTGCGATTTTCAAGGCTATTAAGGATGAACAGTTGGATGATATTATCACAAGGTTCTATCATCTGATAACGGAACTTGAAAGTCATGGAATTGAGTATTCGGACACTGACAAGAACAACAAGCTTCTTGATGCCTTACCAGCCAAATGGGCTATGTACGTGGCAATGATTAAGCTGAATGAGGACAAATATTATGCTCAATCACTTGATGATATTGTGGGAACGTTGAGGGCATATCACTTCGAGATGATTAAGGCTGAGACTGATTACGAGCAAGTCCAGAATCCGGCTATGTATTTTGGAAAGACATCTAAATCATCAGTGACAGCTGAACCGAAGAGTGCTACAGCGTTTTTCACCGGAGAAACGTCATCGCCACCAGAGTCTGAAGACTCATTGAATCGCGCGTTCTTAGGATTAGGAAGATCGGAAGAACCGCAACCTCAAGTCCAACAGGCATCGACCAGTCAGAGCTATTCGAAGATGCCGATGAGCGCAAAGTCCGCAGAAGAACATTTGAATCTGCTTGCTTCATTTGTGGCAGCTTATGGAAATTGTGTTCAAGGGAAGATCAATGATCCGGCTCTTTGGGATGAAGATTACGATCAGGTCGACCCTGATGACTTAGAGGAAATGGATCTTAAATGGCAACTGGCCATGGTGACCCAGAGGGTTAAAAGATTCATTAAGAGAACTGGGAGGAATCTACAAATGAACAACAAAGGGATAGGCTTTGATAAGTCTAAGGTCAAATGCTACAACTGTCAGGGATTGGGACACTTCGCCAGGGAGTGTCAAAGACCGAAGGTAGAAACATACCAAGGACAGAGTCAGCATCAAGGACAGTACCAAAATCAGTCCCAACAGAGATACCTTCCGAGTTCTTCATCTGGTCAAGCCAATCTAGCGGGTCTAATATCCAATGTCACTTCTGACAGACAGCTAGATGGTACCTATGACTGGAGTTCACATCCTGAGTCCAATGCTAGAGCTTTCATGGCTGAAGTTACGGAGAATGGTTGTGATGTGGATGAGCAGACCACAAGGGACAGCAGTCCGATGTGGGTGGAGAAGGCGAATGATCAGACCGTGCTGGAGTTTGCTGCTCAGATGGCCAACGTGGAATCTGATAACTCTACGGTTAGTCTTTCTTATTCTCTATTTTGTGAATTATGTGCTTTATGTGTTAGTTCTAACGATAGGTTAAATCTAGTCTTAGACTCACATAAGACCATAGCTGCTCAAAATGAAAATTTAAAAATTGAAAACGCTAGCCTAAATGATATAAAACAAGATTTAAAGGAAAAGCTTAAGGCTGATGCTCAAGACGTAATAGTTCTAAAAGACAAACTGAGTGAGCAGTGTGTTAGGATAGAGCTTATGTATGAGCACGTAGAAGCCTTGACCAAAAGTCTGAAAGATAAGGACATAGAGCTAGCCGAGACCAAAGTTAAGGTAGCAGAGGCAAATAGCAAGCTGGAAAAGTTTAGGAATTCGAGCCTAAATCTAGGGAAAGTCTTAGATGCCCAAAGACAGTCTAAGAAGCCTGTAGGTCTAGGTTTTCACGAAATTCCTCCACCTTTCAATGCAAACTATGTGCCTCAGCCTCAGGAGAAAACTGACAAGTCAGTAGTTTTAGAGGCCCTACCTGAACCGACACCTGAGCCTACAGTTGAAAATACACCTAAGGTGACTGACTCAACCGTCAAGGTCAAGAAAGTGAAATTTGTGTCTTCCTCCAGTGAAACACCTGCAGGAAAACAGAAAATTTCATGGGCTGACCAGGTCGAAGAGACAGACACTGTAGATGTACCAAAGGATGTAGACACTAGTGAGACACCTAGATCTAAGGGACCAACCAAAAAGTCCATGGATAAGATGTCTTGCTTTAGATGTCACGAGAAAGGGCATGTTGCTTCTCACTGTCCAAATAGGAAAGCAGATGTTACCCCTAAGACAGTGAACCCAACACCTGTTAAGCCCTCGACAAGTGTGGCGAGCACGAGTAGTTCTCAGAGTACCGAGAAAACTGTGCAGGCCGCACCAAAACCTGTTGTGAAACAAACACCGGTTAAGGTTGGACCAAAAGAAGTGGTTAGGACAAATTCACCAAATCGTGTCATTAATCAATCTAGGTCAGCACCTCAACAAGTCTATAGGAGCACAACACCTAGCAGGTCACACACTCCAGTTAGGTCACATACTCCCGTTAGACATTATGTTCCGGTAAGAGCTCAGGGATCACAGTCTGAAATGCAATATAATAGGAATTATTCTAGAGCTCCACAACAAATGCCTACACCAAGGCAAAGAGTGAACTTAAATCACTCGGCACCACAACAGAATTCAGTTCAAAGGCCCAAGTCACCTGAAAGGCGAGATGGGTACTTGAAAGAGTTCACGTATGTGGACGAGAATGGTATTACCAAGTCAGTCATGGCTTGGGTTCCCCGTGATAACTAACCTATTTTCTTTCATGTGCAGGAGATAAATACCGGTCCAAACAACAAGTGGTTCGTCGACAGTGGTTGCTCCAGGCACATGACGGGGGAAAGAAGTCTACTCACAGACTTCAAGGGAGGTAATAGGGGATTTGTATCATTCGCGGGTAACAAGGGAGGAAATATCACTGGAACTGGAGAAGTCACTAATGGGACGATTACTTTGGATCAAGTTTATCACGTTGATAAACTGGTTCATAATCTCATTAGTGTCTCTCAAATCTGTGATAAGAAGAACTCGGTGTTATTTACTGACACTGAGGCGTTAGTGTTAAAGCCTGGATTCAAGATACCTGAAGATTGGATATTGATGCGGGCGCCAAGGAAGAATGACTTGTACATGCTCGATATGAACAAGCCAGATACTTCGATGGGTCCGATCTGCTTACTATCAAAAGCTTCAGAGACGGAGTCCGTACTGTGGCACAGACGCATGGCTCACCTGCACCTGAGAAAGATGAATTACATTACGAAGCATGGACTGGTGCAGGGTGTGCCCATGAAAAGTTTTCAGTTCGAGGATAAGTGTCTACCGTGCATGAAGGGCAAGCAACATAAAAAGACACACAAGTCCAAGAAGCTGAACTCCATAACCTCGACATTCGATTTGTTGCATATGGACCTTTTCGGCCCTATCAACAAAAGGAGTATAGGAGGTAGTTGGTTTTGCTTAGTTATCACTGACGATTACTCACGGTTTTCATGGGTTTTCTTTTTAGGTACGAAGGACGAGACGGCTGCAAAGCTCATCGGGTTCTTAGACCAAGTGGAGAACTCCTACGGAACAAGGGTTAAACATATTCGTAGTGATAATGGGACTGAATTTAAAAACTCTGTAATTGGTGTATATTGCCTATCAAAGGGCATCGTGCATCAATTCAGTGCACCATATGAACCACAACAGAATGGAGTGGCCGAACGTAAAAACAGAACATTGATTGAGGCTGCAAGGACTATGCTTTCGGATTCAAAGCTTCCTACCATGTTATGGGGGGAGGCAGTGAATACCGCGTGCCACATTTTAAACCGAGTCCTTACAGTCAAATCAATGAACAAAACATGCTATGAAATTTTGAATAAACGGCCACCTAACTTAACTGGATTCGAACCGTTTGGAGTACCATGCACACTTTTAAGAACAAAACATCAACCGAAGTTTGGTGAAAAGGCTGACGAAGGATACTTCCTAGGTTATGTGCCAAACTCACCAAACAAACGGGTGTTTAACAAAACAACTGGTACTGTGGAGATTGTGTATAATATTGAAGTCTCAAGTTATACACATGAACCCCAAACTGGTCCGGAATGGATATTTGACTATGATAAGTTATTTGAGTCATTTAACATTCCTCTGGATGATAATGCAGGTACAATCGAGAAGGACTTGGCGACGTTGCATCTGAACGACGATGGCCAAATCTTTCCAAGGACCACGTTCGAATCTACGTCCGAGCCTACTGCGACTATAGATGGGTCTCCAGAAGTTGATGATCAAGAGGCACCTACCACTGAGAATCAGACTCAACCTTCAAGTTCCAACTCTGAGGAAAATGTCCGCGAGGAGGAAAATGTAGAAGCTGAGCCTGTTCCCCCTTTAGGTGAAATAGGATCCAACTTAGGAGATAATCTAAGGGTTGATGAAATAGAGACCTCTAGGATTAACAAGAACCATCCAATAGATAGCATCATAGGAAATCCTAACGAGGGTGTGAGGACTCGGAGTAGTGTAAATAACAACACTGTGTTGTTGTCGATGATAAACGACTCCGAGGCATATCACACATGTCTATATTCATGTTTCATATCGCAAGTAGAGCCCAAAAATGTGCAAATGGCACTTAAGGACAACTCCTGGGTTGAAGCGATGCAGGAAGAACTTTCACAATTTAGGAAACTAGAAGTGTGGGAGTTAGTTCCGTTACCTCGAGGGGAGATTGCAATAGGAACCAAATGGGTTTTTAAGTGCAAAAGAGACGATCGGGGTATAGTCACGCGCAACAAGGCGAGATTAGTTGTAAAGGGTTTCAACCAAGAGGAGGGAATCGATTACAACGAAGTTTTTGCACCAGTAGCAAGGTTAGAAGCAATTAGGTTGTTTTTAGCTTTTGCCTCCTTCAAGGGATTTAAGGTATATCAATTAGATGTTAAGAGTGCTTTCCTGTATGGGAAAGTGAAGGAGTTGGTGTATGTCGAACAACCGCCCGGATTTACAGATCCTAAATATCCTGAGAGAGTATATCGCTTAGATAAGGCTCTTTATGGATTACATCAGGCACCTAGGGCATGGTATGAGACTCTATCCAACCATCTGTTAGAAAATGGCTTTGAGAGGGGTAGGATAGATAGTACTTTATTTGTGAAGAGAAAGGGAGATCACTTTATCTTGGTACAAGTGTACGTCGATGATATCATTTTTGGATCATCAGACGAACAGATGTGCAAAGATTTCGAGAAGGTTATGAAGTCTAAGTTCGAGATGAGTGCTATGGGAGAGTTGAATTTCTTTTTAGGGTTACAAGTTGACCAAAAGAAGGAAGGAATGTTTATCCATCAAACTAAGTATGTCTATGACATATTAGAACGGTTTGGGATTGAGGGAACTAAGTTGACTGCCCATTTCAGCACGCCGATTCAAGTGAATCACAATCTCGGGCCGGGTACTGAAAGTGATTCCGATGTGGATCCGACTTTATATCGGGCCATGATTGGGTCACTTATGTATTTAACTGCTTCAAGACCTGACATAATGTTTGCTGTGTGGTAGTTGTGCTAGGTTTCAAGCGAATCCGAAGGAATGCATATGAAAGCTGTGAAGCGGATTCTAACGAAATACCTCAAGGGCAAAGTCGAAACCGAAGCTGGGACTTTGGTATCACGCGGAGGGAGATCTAGAGGTTGGAGGCGTTCAGAAAGGACGTCTGACTAAACGGAGGATGCAATCGGTGACCGCAAATCAACGACTGGAGGTTGTCAGGTCCTAGGAGGAGATTGGTGTCCTGGCAAATGCAAGAAACAAACATCGGTAGCCCCGTGTCAACGTGCGAGGCCGAGTAATGTAGCTGCTGGTAGTGGCTGTTCACAGGTTCTGTGGGATATAAAACAACATTGCGGTGATTAATACGGTTTTTGGCTTTACATCCAACTCCTAGTTAGGATAGACAATCAATCTACAAATTGCTATAACTAATATCCCAGTTAAACACGGAAAACAAAGCACTAGGACATAAGACAAAAATCATTTTATTATTCGTGATTGTGCTGAAAAGAACTTAAATCAAACTGGTTAGGTGGCAACATAAGATAATAATGCTGATTTATTTACGCAAAGGCGTTTGATAAGCACGGTTTGAGTATTTTAATTTCAACTGAATGGAATGCGCAACCCAGAGTTAATTTGACGCTTAGTATAGTAAGGAGTAGTTGTCGTTCTTTACAGTAGTGTATTGACTAATTTAGGTAAGTTTCTAATTTTAGGAAAGTTTTCTATGTTTAGTATGTTAGATAGGTTAGTCTTAGTTATACCTGCTTTATGCTATGAAAAACAGAAGAAAAAAAGAGAGAAAAATACAAAAAATACAAAAAAAAGAGAATATCGGAAAGGAGTTAAGTCTTTAGATACAGAGGTTCAAAGTGACGAAATTAGCACCGTCGTTTTACAGACTCTAAGTATTTAGGCTTCAAACATATGCAACTAAATCCTAAGTGTTATACTTTACTAGTTTGATGTGTTGGTAGGCATAATACATATGGGGAACTCAAGGCTATAAAATATTCTAGAAAAATCAGCGTGTCACTAACTTAGATGTACGACCAATCGTCTTATTTT
>JAANYP010001121.1:116422-163600 GCA_020465985.1 Centrapalus pauciflorus
CTGTCATTAGATTCGAGATGACCATGATATTCGAATCTGTCCATTAGACTCGAAAAGGGACTCTTCGAATCTGTCCATTACACTCGAATATGGACACTTCGAATCTGTTACTTTCGAATCTGTACTTTATTTACTTTGTTTAATGTAAATTTTATTAAACTTGTGGAAATTTAATTGTGTTAGATTTTGTATTTAATCAAGTACAAAATAAAACAAATTTTGAATTTAAACAAGTTTATTGATTTTTAAATGAGTCTAACAGTTTTATTTATTGTGCAGATATGGCAGTTCGCGCTTTTGTCCCAAAGCATAATATGGTCCTTAATCCAGATAATAATATCCCTGAGGCGCAGGGTTTTCGCGAAGTTTTGGACTTCCTAGCTGAGTCTAGGATTAGCTATGCTTTGTATCATAACATTCCAATTGTAATTTCGTATGTACGCCAGTTTTATGATCATTTACAGGTGGACTGTACTGTCAACCCGACAGTTATCAGAACCAGAATCGCTGGCCAGCCTCTAGTCTTCTCAGCAGATATGTTGCGCCAAGTGCTACAGTTGGGTTCTCAAGAACAAGAAGATGGGCCTATTGACTTTCCATTAAGTATTAGGCAGACTGCTTTTCTGAGAATGGGCTACAGTTTAGATGTGACAAAGTCGTCATACATGAAGAGTGGCCTGATTGGGCAATGGAGATTCTTGGTGCACGTATTCATGGTCTGTTTTGCGCCGAAGAAAGCTGGCTTTGATTACATAGTGTCAAAGATCCAATTTGGAGTTATTGCATTGGTATATAATCGGAAGTTCAGCTTTTCGCAGATGTTCTTCTCGGAGTTTGTTCATCAAATTACGGCTCCAGAAAGGGAACGATTCTTGTTGTACCCAAGGTTCATTATGATGCTGATAAGGCATTTCTTGCCAGACTTGCCACCGTCAAATGATTCTCTGAGTGTTAACATTATGGACAAACGGATTTTCGCTGATTGTTCCTCACACCGAGGAAGATTGGCTGTTCCTGTTGCTCGTCCATTGTTCGGAGCTATTGTGGATAGGGATTTTCAAGCCCCGGAAGTTGCCAACTGGGCAGGGGTCGTTGAGTTTCCACAACAACAACAACAGCAACAACATCAACAGCAACAACAGCCTCGTGCTCGGCCACGTGATCCATGACGCCGACAAAGACCAGCCGCGAGTCAAATCCAGGCTTCCAGGCCTTCTACGAGCGAACAGCCCCAAGCACAGGAAGCAGGGCCTTCAAGTGCCATTCCTGAATCTGAGCAGGTTGCTCAAACCTTGGAAGAAATATGGGCATCTGGTCCACATGCCAATGAAGATGTTGCAGCAGCATTACTGGATGAGCTGCTTAGTCCCCCAGTAGATACAGATGATGTATTTAGAGATGTCGAGGAATACGAGCCAGAAGGGGCAGATGACGGATTAACATCCTCGGAATCCGACTCAGAATCCGCGGAAGTTCCGGCAGCTGCAGTTCCTGATATTCAAATTGGAACTTATGGTTCGAGATTGATTATAAATGAGGGTGATTCGAGGAGGCGCGTGAACAGGGAATTGGAAGTGTCTGATTTTGAAGAAGAGGAAGTTCCTCAACTAGTGACAAGGCAACGGGCCAAACGTCACAGGTTCATGCAAGGATCATCTTCAGCTCCTGTAGATCAACCAGAAATTCCACAACATCAAGAACCTCAAACCACCACTCCACCACCACCACCACCTCAAGATGAACCGTATATACCATCACCGTTCATTCCTACTCCTATACAGTCCATTCCATCTGCCTCGACCACATACACTGACAATTAAAGGTTTCTGCAGCTTAAAGCTCGCGTTGACTTCCAGAATGTCCAAATCTTAAGCCTAACAAAGGCGATCGGAGAAATTCAGACTCATAATGCAAATCTTGATAAAGAAAATGCCGATTTGAAGAAGATTGTGGAGCAAGTCCAGGAAGAGAATGTAGAAATCAAAACTTTTGTTTGCGATCAGGCGGCTGACATAAGGTCGATGCGCTCCCTAATTGAGCAGTTAATGAAAAATTTACAGGCTTAGGGGGAGACATCGTGCCGAGATCAGGAAGTGCAGAGAAGAGATGATAATGAAGGCGATGATCCCGGTGCGAATAAAGAGTTTGAGTCTGTAGATTTTCCTGCAGCTCAAGTTACACAAGTTGAGGGGGAGCCTAGTCAAGGCGAAGGAGAAAGAGGTGAGGCCAGTTCATCTAAACAGCCTACAGACTTTGAGATCAGTGAGATGATTGAAGCGCTCATGGATCTCGATGATGATCCACTGGATGTAGGTTTTGATAATGAAGATGAAGAGCTGGAAGAAGGGGAGTTTGTGCCAGGGGAGATAGTAGACTGGCGGTCAGATGATGAAGTACTTGCTGATGAGGATGATGAAGCTGACGAGATAGTTGTGCAGCAGAATCCTATCACTGATACTTACATGATTGATGGAAATAAAATTGTCGATGCAGATATAGTTAATGTTGCATTGAATCCTCAGCCATCGACAGAAGAACCTGCAAGAGAGCTAACTAATGAAGATAAACGAAAGCTATGGTTCATGGTTGAAGAGAAGGAAGCAGCAATTAAAAAGACAATGAAAGTGCCAGGTACTGGGAAGCTGTCTGAGCGAATTTTAAGCTGGTTCTTTGACAGAGATCTGCAGCTATTTATAATAAAGAGAAAGACGGGCTTCAGTACATGAGGCGAACTTTAAAAGCGTTCAACTCCCTGCCAAAAATCGAAATCACTGCGCTAGCTTGGAAAGATCTTATAAACATTGGCAATGATCCCTACGCGAGCGTAATCGAAAGAATCATAAGAAAGGAAGGGAGATCAAGGAAGTTCGAACGTTTGAATCCAAGGGTCGGGAGAAGAGTAGAGGATCCGTCACGTATTGATCCTCTAACTGGACGACCTTGGATGAGGATTCACTACAAGCCGGCTAGATGTCTTAGGAAGGGTTCCTCTCAAGCCAATGCCACAAAATATTCTGAAGAATCTGAAGTGGTGGTATGCTGACACGGAAACTGGGGAAGCGGTTATGGAAGACTTAGAAGAAAATGTTATTCTTAGAGTCTATGACCCGCTTCACCTGGTAAACCTATCTAAAGAAGATCTGCAGATTTTGTATAATTGTAAGATTTCCAGTGACGCACATATGGATACTGAGGCTAGTAAGTATGAAAATGTGGTCAAGGTATGCGTCGAGAAAGGTCTGTATGCTGGTAGTGTTTTGAATCAATAAATAAACCAAGTTCTAAATCAAATGTGTGAATTATTAGAAGCTATCGTCAAGGGGGAGTCTGTTGGTACATCCCGTGTGACGATAGCAGTCTAAGTGGTCTTACATTGTGATTTAGCATGTGTTTGCTATAAATATATTATATATGATTGATGCTTATTAGTGTTTGTATGTTTGAACTTGATGTAACGTATTACAAGAAGTTCAAACATAAAGTTCAAAGATAAAATCAATCATAAGGTAATATCATAAGTTTTATCACTTAAGAGTTTAAGTATTTTGGCTAGATTCGAATTACTTAAGGGAATACATTCGAATCTGAGATAGATTCGAATGAGACCTTAGATTCGAATGGGCTAGATTCGAGACTGTCAAGATGGACAGATTCGAATGGGCCTTGGGCCAGATTCGAGGTTGGCCCACAACAGACTCGAATCAGGGTCTATAATTTGGGATAGACTCGAATAATTAGTAGACTTTTTGCAGAATTCGTGAGGAATTAAGCAAGAGGCGATCTCGAGTTTATCAGCTAGGTGAGTGCCGTTTCGGAGAGAATTAGTTCGTAGGATCGTTCGTGTGTCGTTCGTTCAGCGTCTAATAGTCTCCGTGTTCCGTTGGTTGAGAGTTGTCCGTCTAACCGTCAACGAGGATTCCGCACTCGTTCACGGATCCGCGTCTAGATAGATCTTGCAGTAGTAGACCTTACACCATCTCCCATTCAGTCCATTCCTTCTACGTCAGCCGCATATACCGAAAATCAAAGATTCATGCAACTCAAGAGTCGTGTTGACTTTCAGCACGTTCAAATAATAACTCTTACAAAAGTTGTAGGTGAACTCCAGGAGCATAACTCAAATCTTGATAAGGAGAATGCAGAGTTGAGGAAGATTGTGGAAAGTGTCAGAGACGAAAACACGGAGCTATAATCTTTCGTAGCTGATCAATCTTCAGAAATCCGAGCAATGAGGTCCCTCCTAGAGCAACTTATGAAAAATCTACAAACTCAGGGGGAGACGAGTTGTAAGGATCAGGAGGTACAGAGAAGAGATGATGATAATGAAGGCGATGATCCCGGTGCGAATAAAGAGATTGAGTCTGTAGATTTTCCTGCAGCTCAAGTTACACAAGTTCAGGGGGAGCCTAGTCAAGGCGAAGGAGAAAGGGGTGAGGCTAGTTCATCGAAACAGCCTACAGACTTTGAGATCAGTGAGATGATTGAAGCGCTCATGGATCTCGATGATGATCCACTGGATGTAGGTTTTGATAATGAAGATGAAAAGCTGGAGGAAGGGGAGTTTGTGCCAGAAGAGATAGTGGACTGGCAGTAAGATGATGACGTAGTCGCTGATGAGGATGATGAAGCTGATGAGATAGTTGTGCAGCAGAATCCTATTACCGATACCTACATGATTGATGAAAATAAAATTGTCGATGCAGATATAGTTAATGTGGCATTGAATCCTCAGCCATCGACAGAAGAACCTGCAAGAGAGCTAAGTAATGAAGAAAAAAGAAAGCTATGGTTCAGAGCTGAAGAGAAGGAGTTAGCAATTAAGAGAACAATGAAAGTGTCGGGTACTGGGAAGCTATCTGAGCGAATTTTAAGTTGGTTCTTTGATAGAGATCTTCAACTTTTTGTAATTAAAAGAAAAGACGGGCTTCAGTACATAAGGCGAACCTTAAAAGCGTTCAACACCCTGCCAAAGATCGAAATCACTGCGCTAGCATGGAAAGATTTGATAAATATTGGCGATGATCCTTATGCGAGCGTAATTGAAAGAATCATAAGAAAGGAAGGGAGATCTAGGAAGTTCGAGCGTTTGAGTCCAAGAGTCGGGAGAAGAGTTGAGGATCAGTCACGTATAGATCCTCTTACTGGTCGACCGTGGATGAGGATTCAGTACAAACCAGTAAGATGTCTGAGGAAGGTACCTCTGAAGAGAATGCCACAGAATGTTTTGCAAAATCTACATTGGTGGTATGCCGATACAGATACCGGGGAAGCAGTCATGGAAGACTTTGAAGAAAAAGTCATTCTTAGAGTCTATGACCCGCTTCACCTGGTAAACCTATCTAAAGAAGATCTGCAGAGTTTGTATAATTGTAAGATTTCCAGTGACACACATATGGATACTGAGGCTAGTAAGTATGAAAATGTGGTCAAGGTATGCGTCGAGAAAGGTCTGTATGCTGGTAGTGTTTTGAATCAATAAATAAACCAAGTTCTTAAATCAAATGTGTGAATTATTAGAAGCTATCGTCAAGGGGGAGTCTGTTGGTACATCCTGTGTGACGATAGCAGTCTAAGTGGTCTTACCTTGTGATTTAGCATGTGTTTGTTATATATATTATATATGATTGATGCTTATTAGTGATTGTATGTTTGAACTTGATGTAACGTATTACAAGAAGTTCAAACATAAAGTTCAAAGATAAAATCAATCATAAGGTAATAACATAAGTTTCATCACTTAAGTGTTTAAGTGTATTGGCTAGATTCGAAGGAAGACATTCGAATCTGTGATAGATTCGAATGTATCCATAGATTCGAATGGGCTAGATTCGAGAATGTCATTGTGGACAGACTCGAATGGGCCTTGGGCCAGATTCGAGTTTGGCCCACATCAGACTCGAATCAGGGTCTATAATTAGGGATAGACTCGAATCATTAAGAGACTTTTAGCAGAATTCATGAGGAATTAAGCAAAAGGCGATCTCGAGTTTATTAGCTAGGTGAGTGCCGTTTCAGAGAGAATTAGTTCGTAGGATCGTTCGTGTGTCGTTCGTTCAGCGTCTAATAGTCTCCGTGTTCCGTTGGTTGAGAGTTGTCCGTCTAACCGTCAACGAGGATTCCGCACTCGTTCACGGATCCGCGTCTAGATAGATCTTGCAGTCGTAGACCTTACACAACCTCCCCTTCTGGTGGTTCCAGAATGTCCCCTACTAGCTCATTAGTTATTTCCTCATTCGCATTTGGCCCTGAAGCCCATATCTCTTCTAATGTTTCTGCCCTTTGATCATTTCCGGGAGCTACATCTGAAGTACTAGCTTCCACACCTGCAGCTGTAGCTTCTACTGTCTCCTGTCCTTGACTAGTTGAAGGCCTAGCTGACTGGGTTTGTCTCGCTGATAGGCGTTGCCTCCTTCTTTGTTGTTGAGGCCTTGGTTGCTGTGGTCGCTGTTGCTGTGGTTGCTGCGGAACTGGTAAATCCCCTGCCCAGTTGGCATCTTCCCTTACTTGGAAATCTGGATTAATTACAGCCCCAAACAATGGTTCCTCCACTGGAACAGCTAATCTTCCTCGATGAGATGAACAATCAGCAAATATTCGTTTGTCTATGACCGCAACACTTTGAATTTCATTGAGCTGTGGCAGATTTCGCAGGAAATGTCTGATCAGCATCATTACAAATCTCGGATAAAGCAGAAATCTTTCGCAGTCCGCAGCTGTTATTTGGTGAACAAACTCGGTGAAGAATATCTCTGAAAAGTTGAATCGTTGATTGTAAACCAAAGCTATCATCCCAGATTGAATCTTCGATACAATGTAATCGAAGCCTGCTTTCTTTGCTGCAAAACATACCATGAAAACATGAGCTAGATATCGCCATTGGCCGATCAGTCCGCTCTTCATGTAAGAGGATTTAGTCACGTCCAGACTATATCCCATTCTGACAAAGGCTGCTTGCCTGATTGCTAATGGGAAGTCAATCGGCCCATTCTCCTGCTCTTGAGTGCCTAGCTGTAACACTTGACGTAGCATGTCAGCCGAAAATACTAAAGGATGGCCAGCAATCCTTGTCCTCAAAACGGTTGGGGTAACAGTACAGTCAACTTGAAGGTGATCCCAGAACTGACGAACATACGGGATGACGATCTGAATATTGTGTGACAGCGTGTATGATATCCTAGATCCTATCAAAAAATCCACCATCTGGCGGTAGGCTTGAGCCTCTCGAATCGCATGGTCAGGAGAGATGACCATGTTATGCTTAGGAACAAAAATTCTGTCAGCCATGCCTGCACAATATAGCAAATAAAATATTAGAATTATTAAAAAGCAATAAACTTGTGTAAATTCAAATTTGTTTTATTTTGAACTTGTATAAGAACAAAATCCAACACTTATGAATTTCTACAAGTTTAATGTTAATTTTAATCAAATAATTCGAATATAATGACAAGTTCGAAAAACAAATTCGAAGGATAACTCATTCGAGTTTATTGACTTATTCGAGTTTAGTGACAAACTCGAATAAAGCCAAGAACAAATACGAAGGAGTCGGTCACTTTAATCACAAAACTCCAAGATTTTAACCATATTAGACATAGAAAATCACATCCACTAGTCCTAATAGGTCCTAATCAAAGATATTTGTAATCAATTTGACATTTCATCGGTTCAAAGTTTGTTGTTTTGAATTGCAAACTTTCTACCATTAAACTTTAAAAATCCTTTGATTTTGGCTCGAATGGAGTCTAAAACCACCTAAATCTTGTACAATACTATTGATTATACTTAGATATGTTGGTAATCTCGAACACAAATGGACAAAAGTTGTCAAATAGTGCGAAACTCGAAAATCGGCAAAGTCGAAGATAAACTCGAAAAGCTTTGATAAACTCGAAGGGATAAATTCGAAGGAAAGTGATTTATGACCATCACTGTTGACCTATTTATACCAACAACCTTCGAGTTTGATACCTTTCTCGAGTTTACTGACAAACTCGAGGCCCTGCCAAATTCGAATTTAGCTTAGACTCGAATTTAGTCTGAAAATTTCGAAAATCTTTGAAATCATTTCAATTGTTTCAACTTTTTCAACCTTTTCGTGTAACGGAATAAACTATGCCAAATCTTTTACCCTAAGCACAAGATTTTCATGCAATGTTTATTTTATTCAACTAGGAATGCATCCTCGGGAGATTTTGACCTTTTTCCTAAGTAAAAATAAAATAAAATAAAATAAAATAAAAATAAAATAACTTAAAGTTAAAATTTTGAACAAAAATTAAACTTAGACTAAACTACATTATTTAAAATTTACAACCTATACTAAAACTTAACAGAATATTTTTTTTTGACGAGTATAGTCAAAGAAATGTTCAATCAGATAGCGGTGTCAAATACGCACTTTCAGTATTTAAACTTTCACACTTAGGAATTTTTGATCCCTTTGATTGTTTGTCGTGACATACATTTCTAGCCGATTGTTGGTATTATTATCCATTTAAACATGTTACATTTCGGAATATCCCTTGGCCTTTTTATTTATCATGAAATTATCTTACGTGACTCATACATAGACATACTTTTATGATCAAGGCATACACACAATGAATATAACTTTTTTTGGTATTTGCAAACTTTCTTTAAAAGGCAAACATCGAACACAGGTCTGTATTTACATACAACAAAGTGTCTTAGTTTGTCTTAAGGTTTATTTTTAAAACTAGCAAGACAGCGGTGACAGGTCTGTACCGACGTACACCAAAGCGACTTGTCTTGCTAACTCGAATCAAAACAGAGGCAACAGGTCTGTACTTACGTACAACAGAGTTACTCGTTTTGACTCTCAACTCAGTATGAATTTTCTATTCTTTCCAATTTTTAAGATGTATCTGATGTTGCTATACATCCTCAGAAAGTTTGCATACCTCATTTAGAATCAATGTCTGTATGTCTCTAACATAAAAATTAAGACCAGTTGGGCATACATCTAAGTTAGTGACACGTTTGACTTTTTCTTGAATATTTTATTATCCTTGAGACCCCCTATATGTATTATGCCTACCAACATATCATACTAGATAATGTATAACACTTAGAATTTTAGGTGCATTATGTGTGAAAATTAAACACTTAGAGTTTGTAAGGACTGTGCTAATTTTCGTCACTTTGAACCTATGTATGATTTTAACACTTTTTCGATATTCTCTTTTTTTTTTGAATTTTTTATGGTTTTCTCTCTTTTTTTTCTTTTTGTTTTCCATAAGTAATAGCAAGAAAATATTATAATCTACTAACTTACTAAAAATAGAAACTATCCTAAGTTACTAAACTTACTATAAAAAGAAAGAAATACTACTGTTATAAAATGAAATAAAACTCTACTAAGGTCAACTCACTCTGGATTACGCATTCCGTTTAGTTGAATCAAATACTCAAACCGTGATTTATCAAAAGCTTTGGTAAATAAATCAGCATTATTATCATCCGTTGCCACTTTTACCAACTTAATTAAATTCTTTTCAGCACAATCACGTATAAAGTGGTGTCTTATGTCTATGTGCTTTGTTTTACTGTGTTTAACTGGATTATCGGTTATTGCAATAGTTGACTGGTTATCTATCCTAATAGGAGTTTGAGTGTAAGCCAAACCGTAATCCCGCAATTGTTGTTTTATCCACAGAACCTGTGAACAGCAACTACCAGCAGCAACATACTCGGCCTCGCACGTTGACACGGCTACCGAAGTCTGTTTCTTGCATTGCCAGGAAACGAGTCTCCCTCCTAAGAACCAACAACCTCCAGTTGTTGACTTGCGCGTCAAGCTGCATCCTCCGTAGTCTGAATCCGTGAACGCCTCGAATTCCAGATCTCCCTCCGCGTGATACCAATGTCCCAGCTTCGGTTTCGACTTGAGGTATCGTAGAATCCGCTTCACAGCTTTCATGTGCATCTCTTTCGGATTAGCTTGAAACCTAGCACAAATACAAACAGCAAACATAATGTCAGGTCTTGAAGCAGTTAAATACATAAGTGACCCAATCATGGCCCGATATAATGTCGGATCCACATCGGTATCACTTTCAGTACCCGGTCCGAGATTGTGATTCACTTGAATCGGCGTGCTGAAATGAGCTGTCAGTTTTGTCTCTTCCATCCCGAAGCGCTCTAATATGTCGTAGACATACTTCATCTGATGGATAAACATCCCCTCCTTCTTCTGGTCAACTTGCAAACCCAAAAAGAAATTCAACTCACGCATTGCACTCATCTCGAATTTTGACTTCATCACCTTCTCAAAATCCTTGCACATTTGCTCGTCTGATGATCCAAAGATGATATCATCGACGTACACTTGTACCAAGATGAAGTGTTCTCCCTTTCGCTTTACGAATAGCGTACTGTCTATCCTTCCTCTTTCAAACCCATTTTCTAACAGATGGTTGGACAGAGTCTCGTACCACGCCCTTGGTGCTTGATTCAATCCATACAGAGCCTTATCTAATCGATATACTCTGTCTGGATATTTCGGATCTGTAAACCCGGGCGGCTGTTCTACATACACCAGTTCCTTCACTTTCCCATAGAGGAAAGCACTCTTAACGTCTAGTTGATAAACCTTAAAGCCCTTGAAGGAAGCAAAAGCCAGAAACAAACGAATTGCTTCCAACCTTGCTACTGGCGCGAACACCTCATTGTAATCAATTCCCTCCTCTTGGTTGAAACCCTTTACAACTAACCTAGCCTTGTTGCGAGTGACTATACCCCGATCGTCTCTTTTGCACTTAAAAACCCATTTGGTTCCTATTGCTATTTCCCCTCGAGGTAATGGAACTAACTCCCACACTTCTAGTTTCCTAAATTGAGAGAGTTCTTCCTGCATCGCTTCAACCCAGGAGTTATCTTTTAGTGCCATTTGCACATTTTTCGGCTCTACTTGCGAGACGAAACAAGAATAGAGACAGGTATGAAAGGCCTCAGAGTCATTTATCATCGACAACAACACAGTGTTGTTAATTAAACTACTCCTAGTCCTCACACCCGCATTAGGATTTCCTTTGATGCTTTCAATAGGATGGTTTTTGTTGATCCTAGATGTCTCTATCTCGTCAACTCTCAGATTATCTCCTAAATTTGATCCTATTTCACCTAACGGGGGAACAACCTCATATTCCACATTTTCTTCCTCGTGGACAGTTTCCTCAGAGTTGGAATTTGTTGTCTGAGTCTGATTCTCATTTGTAGGTGCTTCTGAATCAGTGACTTCTGGAGATCCATCTTCAGTTGAAGTAGGCTCGGATGTTGATTGAAATGTGGTCCTCGGAAAGCTATGACCTTCGTCATTCAGATTCAACGACGTCATGTCCTTTTCGATGGTACCTGCATTTTCATCCAAAGGAATGTTAAATGACTCAAACAGTTTGTGTCAAATATCCATTCCGGACCTGTTTGGGGTTCATGTGTATAACTTGTGACTTCAATGTTATACACAATCTCTACTGTACCATTAGTTTTGTTAAAAACCCGTTTGTTTGGTGAGTTCGGCACATAACCTAGGAAGTATCCTTCGTCAGCCTTTTCACCAAACTTAGGTTAATGTTTTGTTCGCAATAAAGTACATGGTACCCCAAAAGGTTCGAAGCCAGTTAAATTAGGTGGCCGTTTATTCAAAATTTCATAACAGGTTTTGTTCAAAGATTTGACAGTAAGGACCCGGTTTAAAATATGACATGCGGTATTCACTGCCTCCCCCCAAAACATGGTAGGAAGCTTTGAATCCGAAAAGCATGGTCCTTGCTGCCTCAATCAATGTCCTGTTATTTCGTTCGGCCACCCCATTTTGTTGTGGCTCATAGGGTGCACTAAATTGATGAACTATGCCCTTTGATAGGCAATATACACCAATTACAGTGTTTTTAAACTCAGTTCCGTTATCACTACGAAGTCGTTTAACCCTTGTTCCATAGGAATTCTCCACTTGGTCTAAGAACCCGATGAGCTTGGAAGCCGTCTCGTCCTTTGTACCTAGAAAGAAAACCTAAGAAAATCATGAGTAATCGTCAGTGATAACTAAACAATACCAACTACCACCTATACTCCTTTTGTTGATTGGTCCGAAGAGGTCCATATGCAACAAATCGAATGTGGTAGAGATGGAGTTCTGAGTCTTGGACTTGTGTGCCTTCTTGTGTTGTTTGCCCTTTTTGCATGGTAGACACTTATCCTCGAACTGAAAACTCTTCATATGCACACCTTGCACTAACCCATGTTTCGTAATATAATTCATCTTTCTCAGGTGCAAGTGTGCCATGCGTCTGTGCCACAAAACCGATTCAGTGTCCGAAGCTTTAGATAACAGACAGATTGGACCCATCGAAGTTTCCGGTTTGTTCATATCGAGCATGTACAAGTCATTCTTCCTTGGTACCCACATCATAATCCACTCTTAAGGTATCTTGAAACCCGGTTTTAGCACCAACGCCTCAGTGTCAGTGAACAGCACTGAATTCTTCTTATCACAGATTTGAGATACACTAATGAGATTGTGAACCAGTTTATCAACGTGATAAACTTGATCTAACTTGATCGTCCCATTAGTGACCACTCCAGTACCCGTGATGTTTCCTCCCTTATTTCCCGCGAATGATACAAATCCCCGATTCCCTCCCTTGAAGTCTGTAAGTAGACTTCTTTCCCCTGTCATGTGCCTGGAGCATCCACTGTCGATGAACCATTTGTTGTTTAGACCTGTGGTTATCTCCTGCACATGAAAGAAAATAGGTTAGTTATCACGGGGAACCCAAGCCATAACTGACTTGGTTATACCATTCTCGTCCACATACTTAAACTCTTTCAAATACCCATCTCGCCTTTCAGGTGACTTGGGTCTTTGAACTGGAGTTTGTTGTGGTGCCGAGTGATTTAAGTTCACTCTTTGCCTTTGAGTAGGCATTTGCTGTGGAGCTCTTGAATAATTACGATTATAATTTATTTCAGACTGATATCCCTGAGCTCTACCCGGTGTGTGATGTCTAACAGGAGTGTGTCACCTAACTGGAGTGTAAGCTCTGCTAGGTGTTGTGCTCCTATATTGTTGTTGTGGTCCAGACCTAGATTGATTAATGACTCGATTGGGTGAATTAGTCCTAATCACTTCTTTTGCTCCACCTTTCACCGGTATTTGTTTCACAGCCGGTTTTGGTGTAGCTTGCACAGTTTTCTCGGTACTTTGAGAACTACTGGTACTCGCAACACTTGTAGAAGGCTTAGCTTGTTCTGGCTTCCCTGTCTTAGGTGTAATGTCTACTTTCCTATGCGGACAGTTAGAAGAAACGTGCCCCCTTTCGTGACATCTAAAGCAAGACATTTTGTCAATAGACTTCTTGTGTGTGCCCTTTGACTTAGGTGTCTCACTAGTGTCTGGTTCTTTTGGTGCATCTATAGTGACTGGTTCATCATCCTGATCATTTAAATCAATTTTGTGTTTTCCTACAGGTGTATCACTAGAGGAAGGCACAAACTTAACTTTCTTAATCTTGACATTAGTATCAGTCACCTTAGGTGTATTTTCCTTTACAGGTTCAGACACTGGTTCCAGTATTTCCTCTAAGTCTACTGATTTCTCAGTTTTCTCCTGAGGTTGAGGCACATAGTTGTCATTAAAAGGCGGAGGACTCTCATGATATCCTAGACCTACAGGCTTTTTAGATTGGCGTTGAGCATCTAAAATTTTCCCTAGGTTAAGACTTGAGTTCCTAAACTTTTCAAGTTTACTATTTGCCTCAACTACCTTCACCTTAGACTCAGCTAGCTCTATGTCTTTGCTTTTCAGCTCCTTGGTTAATGACACAACATGTTCATACATGAGTTCTAACCTAACACACTGTTCGCTCAGTTTGTCCTTTAGAACTATAACATCTTGTGCATCAGCCTTAAGCTTATCCCTAAGATCTTGCTTTATATCAATCAGGCTAGCATTATCTGATTTTAAAGATTCATTTTAAGCAGATATATTTTGATGTGATTCTAGTACTAAATTTAACCTATCATTAGAAGTAGCACATAAAACACACAATTCATGGAAAAGAGAGAAATTCAGACTTACCTTTGTATGATCTGATTCTACGTTGGCCATCTGAGCGGCAAACTCCAAAATCGTCTGATTATCCGACTTCTCCACCCATATCGGACTGCTTTCTTTTTGACTGCTGTCTCGTGTGTTCTGCTCTGTTCCTTCACATCCACTCTCAGTCACTTCAGCCATAAAGGCTCTAGCGTTCGTTTCTGGATGTGTACTCCAGTCATAAGTACCGTCTAGTTGTCTGTCTGATGTGACGTTAGATAACAGACCAGCTATGTTTGCTTGACTGGTTGATGTACTCGGAAAATATCGCTGTTGTGATTGGTTCTGATACGGTCCATGATTCTGATTCTGCCCTTGGTAATTCTCTACCTTCGGTCTCTGACACTCTCTGGCGAAGTGTCCTAACCCTTGAAAGTTGTAGCATTTTACTTTGGACTTATCGAAGCCAATTCTGTTGTTACTCATATTCGGATTTCTTCCCGTCCGTTTGATGAATCGCTTAACCCGTTGAGTTAGCATGGCCAGTTGCCATTGGAGATCCATCTCTTCAAGGTCATCAGGGTCTACCTGATCGTAATCTTCATCCCAGAGTGCAGGATCGTTGATTTTACCCTGAACGTAATTTCTGTATGCGGCCACGAATGAAGCCAATAGATTTAGATGGTCTACAGCCGATTTAGCGCTCATAGGCATCTTAGAATAACCCTGAGATGTAGATGCCGGTGTAGCCTGATGTTGCTGTTCTTCTGGTCTACTAAACCCTAAGAAAGCTCTACTCTGAGCGTCCTCTGGCTCAGCTGGTGACGATGTTTCTCCCGAGAAGAAGGTTGTGGCTGTCTTCATTTCGGCTGCCACTGAAGGTTTTGATTTTCCAAAATACATTGCTGGATTTTGAACTTGTTCATAATCCGTTTCTGCCTTCAGTAGTTCAAAATGATACGCCCTCAGCATTCCCACCACATTTTCCAGAGTTAGAGTATAGTATTTATCCTCATCATGCTTAATCAAGGCCACGTACATCGCCCATTTGGCCGGTAAAGCATCCAGAAGCTTATTATTCTTTTCAGTGTCACTATACTCAATATCATGACTATCTAACTCAGTCAGCAGATGATAGAAACGTGTGATGGTGTCCTCCAGCTTTTCATCCTTCAATGCCTTGAAGATCGCAAACTGCTGCTTAAGCATCTCCATACGTTTCCTTCTAACCCTCGGGTTACCCTCACACCTTTTTTCCAATGCTTCCCACAGCTCTTTCGCTGTCTTCTGATTTCGGAAAGTGTGTAGTATGTCCTGAGGTAACGCCATTCTGATGATAGCGTAAGCACGATTCTCTGCTTCAAACAGCTTTTTGTCATCATCCTTCATTTTAGAGTAAGGAACAACCTTTTGTCGTCCCTCGATCTCAACTGTCGGTGGAATGTATCCCTCGTCGATACATATCCACATACGCAAATCGTTAAAGCGCGCGAAGTCGGCAAACCGATCCTTCCACCAGTAGTAATATTCAAGTTTCATCAATTTTGGCGGAGTATTTGCTTTTCCGACCTCGTGATCCATCTCCAGAAACCGTTGTAGACTTGTCATTGTTTCAAAGATAAATGAATTTTAACTTAATTAATTTAATTCGAAATTAATTTAAATTGATTCTCTCGAATTTAGGTAAATTCGAAACTAATTAAATTTAAACCTATTCAGAATTAAGTTCGAGTTAAGTGTTTAAATCCAATTAAAGTCGAAAGTGATGACAAAGTCGAAGGTATCCAAAGTCGAATGTCCAGGTAAACTCGAACCCTAGTTAAACTCGAAACCTAGATAAACTCGAATCCCCCCTATTCGACTTTAGTGCAAAGTCGAAGCCTAAAGTAAATTCGAAATGGCCAAACTCGAAAACACTTTTTAGGAAACTCGGAAGGAGCGTATTTTGGTCAAACTCGAGAATGAGCAAAACCCTAATTCTTTTTAACAAAGTCGAGCGCCGCAAATTCGAGAAACGGCTAATACCTCGAGTTTTTCACGTTTTTCAGATTAAATAAATATTTTTACAAGTAAAAATATTGATTTTGATCAAAAATGTGAACTACAACAAAGTATTTCCCGGATTCCAATTTGATAAGCTCGAAAAATCCAAAAACAAGTGAGAACAACCGTCAAAAAGCGTCATGAAACCTAGGATGTATCTTTATGAACACGAAGAACACCCCTTTTGCTTTGATACCACTTGTAAGGTTTTGCACTACACAGATCTATCTAGACGCGACACCGTTAACGAGTGCAGAATCCTCGTTAGTGGCTTGACGGATATAACACTCACACGGAACACGAAGACTACCACAACGCTGTATGATCGACCACGAACGAACCTACGCAATGATTCTCTCCGAAAACACTCACTATCAGCTGATAAATTCGAGATCGCCTTTTGCTAATTACTCACACGAATTCTGCAAAAGTCTACTAATGGTTCGAGTTAATCCCTAATTATAGAGGCTCATTCGAGTTTGTCATGGGCCAAACTCGAATCAGGCCCAAGGCCCATTCGAGTTTGTCCCCTTGACACTCTCGAATCTGCCTTATAGAGCACATTCGAATTTACCATAAATTCGAATGTCTTTTAATGATGAATTCGAATTTATTCTAAATTCGAATTTCACATATTAAACTTATATTTGAACTTATGTTTTAACTTATGTTTGAATTTATCTTTGAACTTTATGTTTGAACTTCTTGTAATACATTACATCAAGTTCAAACATACAATCAATAACTATCAAACATATATAAACACATATATCAAACACTCGTTAATATTCAATACTTTGCAATATCACTTGAACCAAAATGCTAATACACTTAGACTGCTATCGTCACACAGGGTGTACCAACATTAGACTTAAATGAATTTTTCAAACTTTTGACATTTCATGAAGGACCGAATTCGGATCAACGTAGACCGAATTCGGATCAACGGTGACCGAATTCGGATCTACAGTGACCGAGTTCGGTTTTGGTAAGTTTGAAAAACTTGAACATTATTCTAAGTGGGACATCCGAATTCGGGTGATGGTCCGAATTCGGACATCAGAAATGCATGTATGCAGTTAATGTGTTCATGCAAAATTAAACGTGAACAGTCTAAAGTGACAAAAATGCATGAAATTTAAGATCCTATACTAACAACACATAATGAACATTTTATCTAACTACAACTATGTAAAAAACACACATTAAACAACCTAAAAATAAGAAAAACCGAAATGAAAAAGTAAAGAAATTTTGAAAATCAAACACACAATATATGAAGTTATAAGCTAAAATAAAGTTAAAAAAGAATTACCTGATGATGCCGAAGGTAAATGAAGCAAGAAAAACGAAGAAAAATGAAGATCCAAAAGCTTGGAATCGGATTAATGGTGGCCGGCGGTGGGAAGTCGACGAAGGGAGAGAGAGAGGGAAGAAGATGAAGTAGCTTAAGGGAGAAGAAATGGTGGTTGACCAGTTGACCAACCCTATTTAAAGGAAACCGGGTCGGTTTCGGGTCATAGGATCCGCGCCCAAGGAGAGGTTTGGGCCACCGGTTTTGTTTACTTAACCCACACACACACACATGAAGATTGGGTCTTTTTTAAAAATAAAAGGAAACAAGACTTTTTAATAAAAAAGTTTGGCCCAATGTTATTAAATCTTTTTGAATTTTTCCATGAAACTACAAAATAAAATATTTTTGGTATTTTCTTTGATCTTTTAAGTTAAGATAAAATAAACCAAACTAAAATAAAATAAACTAAAATGTTTTTGGCTTTTTGATATTGAAATTTAAAATCTTTTTGGAATTTTCTGACCTATTAAATTAAACTTAAAAAAATATGACCAACCTAAAATTTGAAATTTAGCTACAAAAATTAAAAAGAAATAAAGAATTATAAAAATTAATATCTTAAATATACTCCCCCTCAAATAAATACATGTTCCTTTCTTTTTCTTCTTCAGATAAACTGCTTGAACCTTTTCAGCCTTAAAAATACAGACAAACCTGGATAACGTTTGCGTCCCACTCCGTGATTAACAATTCACACAGCAATTTGTCAGGATTATTAATTATTAAAAATGTACACAGATAAGGAAATATTGAGTTTCAGTTTTGTGACACAATCCTTAAATTTAAATAACAGATATTTTCTAAAATAAAGGAATTTCAAACATGATAGATTGAAATAGAATTATTTAAGACAATATCTGATATTTAATTGGAAGGCGGATTTAACATGCCGATATGGGATACTAAAAACTGAAAGCGAGGTTCGTCTAAAGCTTTAGTAAATATATCCGCAAGTTGATATTCCGTGCCAACAAAATACAACTCAATGGTTCCCTTTTCTACGTGATCTTTAACAAAATGATACCTGATATCTATGTGTTTCGTTCGAGAGTGCTGCACGGGATTGCAAGAGATAACAATTGCACTTCGAGAATCACAGTAAATTGGGATATTGGTGAGTGAGAATCCATAATCGCGTAATTGTGTTCGCATCCACAGCACTTGAGAGCAACAGCTTGCAGCTGCTACATACTCAGCCTCGGCTGTGGATGTTGAAACACAATTCTGCTTTTTGGATGACCAACTCACCGGTCTATCTCCCAAGAACTGTATTCCTCCCGACGTGCTTTTTCTGTCAACTCTACAACCTGCAAAATCAGCATCTAAAAAAGCAGTAAGTTCGAAATCGGTTCCCTTTGGATACCATAGACCAAGATCGGGTGTACCCTTGAGATAACGAAAAATGCGTTTTACCGCAGTTAGGTGTGATTCTTTCGGGTCGACCTGAAATCTAGCACAAAGACATGTTGAAAATATTATATCCGGCCTACTAGCAGTCAAATACAGTAAGGATCCTATCATCCCTCTGTAAGTTGTATTATCGAGATCCCAGAAGGATCGGTGTCTAAGTTACAGTTGGAGGCCATGGGAGTTGCGATACTCGTGCAAGAGTCTAACTTATACTTCTTGAGAATGTCAAGAGTATATTTCGACTGGTACACAAAAATCCCATCCTCAAGTTGTTTGACTTGTAATCCGAGGAAAAATTTCATTTCCCCCATCATACTCATCTCGAACCTGGACTCCATTAGGGTTGAAAAATCCTTATAGAAGTTACTGTCAGTAGATCCAAATATAATGTCGTCGACATATATCTGTACTAGCATTATATGTGGGCCTTCCCTTTTAGTGAACAGAGTTGTGTCCACCACACCTTTACAAAAACCGGCAGAAATAAGGAAATTAGAAAGACTTTCATACCATGCGCGAGGTGCTTGTTTTAAACCATAGAGGGATTTATCTAGCACATAAACATGGTCAGGTTTATGTGTGTCAACAAAGCCTTGTGGTTGTTCAACATACACCTCTTCGTTAAGTTCACCGTTTAGAAAGGCAGTCTCGACGTCCATTTGGTACACTTTGAAATCCTTGTGTGCCGCGTACGCCAAGAAGATTCTGATTGCTTCGATCCGTGAAACTGAAGCGAAGGTCTCGTTATAATCTATCCCTTCTTGTTGTCGGTAGCCTTTGGCAACAAGTCTTGCTTTATTCCTTATCACAATGCTGTTCTCATCTCGTTTGTTCTTAAAAATCCACTTTGTTCCGATCACCGTACGGTCTTTTGGTTTGGGAACTAACCGCCATACTCTTAGCTGTTCAAACTGGTTGAGTTCCTCTTGCATTGCAACTATCCAATCTGGATCTGTTAGGGCTTTATTCACACGAGCGGGCTCTATCATGCTAAGGAATGATGCGAAGAGGCATTCATTAGCAGACGCCCTACGAGTTTGGACTCCTGTTGACACATCACCAATGATTTGATCTGTTGGGTTACTTCGGGTCCATTTAATCTCGTGTGGAAGGGGTGCTCGGGATGGAACCTCAGTGGTTAATGTGGGATGGTTGAAGATTCATGGTCAATGGTTTCAAATGATGGTACCACTGGTTCCAGTTCGATTTTCGAGTGTTCAGGTGAAGGAAGGATGGTTGGTATTATATGTGGGGGTATTATAGGAGTAGATTCAACTCCGGATGTATCGGTGGATGATGTTGATGGATGAGGGTATGATGTGGATGAAGATGGAGCGGAGAAACTTTCTGGCGCAGTTGAACTGGAAGGATTACCTACATTATTGACGATATTAGACACATTAGCATTAGGACCGAAAAATTCAACATAAAAAGGATCAAACAAATTAACCAAATCAGAAGAAGAAATAGAAATGGTGTTATTAGAAGAGTCTCCAGGCATTTGAGTAATGCGAGGTCCTGATTGATCAACTTCGGGTGCCAGTTCAGCCAACTCATCAAATGTGACATGCACACTTTCATTGACTGTTCTGGTTCGGGTATTGAATGCGTGATAGGCCTTCGAGTTGGATGAGTATCCAATTAAGATCGCTTCATCCGCCTTTTCGTTAAACTTCCCGAGGTTGTCTTTATCGTTTAGCACGTAGCACCTGCAACCAAATACACGTAAGTACTTGATAAATGGCACTTTATTCAAAAAGAGTTGGTAAGGAGTTTTGTTAAAGCGCTTATGGATAATGGAGCGATTTTGTGTATAGCAGGATGTTGAAAAAGCTTCGGCCCACAAGAACGGAGGTAGCTTCGAGTATGTGAGCATTGTATGAGCGGCTTCCACAAGCGTACGGTTACGCCTTTCCACGACACCATTTTGTTGTGGCGTTCGAGCAGCAGAATATTGATGCTGAATACCTTTGGATCGAAGGAAGCCCTCAACTACCGAGTTCTTGAACTCCATGCCGTTATCAGATCTGATTGATTGCACTGACAGCTGCTGTTGGGTCTCGACACTCTTGATAAAATATATGATTTCTTGAGCTGTCTCATCCTTGGATCGCAAGAACCTGACCCAGGTATATCGTGAATAGTCATCAACGATAACCAACACATATCGTTTCCCGTTTATGCTTTGAGTCCGCATCGGTCCGCATAAATCCATGTGAAGTAACTCCAATACTCTTTTTGTTGATGTTTCGGGCTTTGGTTTGTGATATGATCGTTTCATTTTTCCTTTGTCACAAGCTCCACAAAGATGGTCCTTTTCATAACGCAATCCAGGGAGACCTTTGACCAATTGTTTCGCAGTCAGCTTGTTGATATTGTCAAAATTCAAATGGGATAATCTTCGATGCCACAACCAAGAGTCTTTTGAAGAGGCTTTTGATAATAGGCAAATGTTATCCTTCACTATTAGCTTGGCTACGTCAATGGTGTAGAGGTTAGAGTTTCGAGAACCAGACAGGATTTCTTTTCCATCCATACTCCTCACACTGTAGTTCTTAGCTCTAAACGTTACCTCAAGTCCTTTGTCACAGAGCTGTCCTATGCTAAATAGATTATGTGATAATCCCTCAACATAGTCAACGTCCTTGATGACTAGATTATTTAGAACTAAGTCCCCGTATCCTTTGATATGAGCCTAGTGGTTAATTTTACTGTTCCGCAATACTGTTCAACTACGTTGGACAGCAGTTCTCTTCTTCCCGTCATATGCTTGGAGCAACCCGAATCCATATACCAAATGGATTTAGCCTGAAAAACAAATAATTCATACAATGAAAAACTATATGCATTCAAACACATCCATTTTTAATTTACAATCAAACTGTGTTCTGAACCGAGATGTTCAGAAAACATGATGAGTTAAGACTGGGTCCTGAGCTGAGTGCACAGAAGCCAAACGTGTTGGTTTAAGCACAACCAACAAGCAAAAGAACGGGTCCTAGTCTATGGTAACTAGAAGCCATTTCATTGAAGAGCGGGTCTTGATCAGAAGTAACCAAGAACCATCTGCATAAAGATCACACAACTTTGGGTACCCACCTCAATATGGGTCCCTTTTTGTTAGGAGTTCCAGATTTATATGGCACGTGTACAGTGTTAGGAACCCATTTAGCATTTGTGTGTGGTCCGGATGCATAACCCTTTGGAATCCATTGAAGATTGGATTTATTGGGCTTTGGAACCTTAGGCGATGAAATTGCCTTCGGTGTTTGACTTTTTGAGACCTTTTTGACCGTTGTTTTGGTTTTGGGCCTCGGCAACGGACAAGTCTCAATTTTATTTGTGGCTGATGATGCAACATTTTTAGTTTTCTTTTTCCGAATTCGTTTAACAGGATATGGCACAAAAGCATTCATTTCAGGAACCTGTTGTCTATAGCGAGTTGGACATAGATTAAATAATTCACTGAAAGAGTACTTTAAAGAAGCAACAGAATTCGGTACATCATTACACACATTGTCACACACATTGTTACACAAATTGACTTTAGAGATTACAGACATCCTTTCTCTAGAAACAAATTCATTTGGCGTTATAGCCTTCTTCACAAAAAAACTCGAAAAATCCAGCATGGTGGTTTTTGGAACTCTTCTTATATGATCTGTAGGAACAAAACGATTAGAGTCAGTAAGCATGGAAGATTTAGACTTGACAGAATTTTCTTTTTGATGGTGAGTGGGTTTCCTTAAAAGACTTGGATTGGATCTGAGTCTTTTAGAACCCTCATTTTTAAACGGTTTTGAACACTCACCTTTATAAATGAAAGAAGAAGTTTCAGCTTTAGCCTTACCTTTATTCGATGACACATATGGAATTTTGGTGGAATGACTAAATTGTTTGTTCTTTTGAAAAATCCTTCAATTTTTGAGAAACCATTTCAAAATTTTTTCTGTAGACTGTTAATTCCACAGTTTGTTGAAAAGATTGATTTACCAATTTTTCTTCGCTCTTGAGAAGAGCATCTTGAAGATCAAGAGCATTCTTTTGAGACGACTTCAATTCCTTTTCTAAAACATTAATTTGATGTTGAAGAACTTTTGTGGGAATATAAAGTTGAGGAATTGGTTTTACGGTTTCTGTTTTCAATTCAGCTTCTGAATACGTTGACAAGTAGTCTTCCTCTAAAGTGGGTACTCTAGATGGATAACTCTCGTTAAGTTCTTCATAATGAAAATAAATTTCTTTTTCTTTATGTTCAACACGTTTCTCATTTTCTTGGTTTAAAACTTCTTTTGATGACTCAAAAAAGAAAGATTTAAGCCCGGCTCCCATATAATTCATGTCATAAAATAAAGGTAAAACTTTTTGTGCCTTTTCCAAATATTTAGGATTTTTAAAACCGATTCCTTGTTTAGAATGGTAAAACCTAGTTTCTTTGGGCTGATTTAAGTGGATAGTTTGTTCTGTTTGACCCCTTTTTAAAAATGCATCGTCAATGGTCTTTATTCGTGAGTACAAACTTATCATTTCTTCTTCAATCATTTTATATTTTTCTAAACTGTCTATATTTTCCATATTTACCGTATCTAACTGTTTTGTAAGTACAGAAATTTCTTCTTTTAACGAGAGTTTTTCTTTTGATAACCTGTCCATACAAGATTCAAGATATATATTCCTGTCCTGAACATCTACTTTTTCGATTAACATCTGTTTTATAACATTGTGATTAGTTAACCACTTTGATTGATATAACTCAGACGACTCTTTTAAAGTTTGAGCTAGATGTTCAGCCTATACACACTTTGCAGTTTCAGCATTTAACCTTTCTTGAAGATCAAGAATATGTGTGTGCAATGTACATTCATTATTTACAGATAAATTAATTACATGTTCTGGAATGTAACAGGAATATACCTCATTTGTCTCAGAACCAGATGTAGAGCATTCGGGATCGTCGGTTGTGGTCATCAGACATGCTGGTGGATTTTTCAATGTCTCCCCCTCAGCAGCATGATCTGAAGTCTCAGCAGTGGAAACGGCACAGTGCTCCAACCCTAAACGATCAACCATATAGCAGGTTTTGCCCTTGTCATCCTCCTCGTCGGTGTCTTCCTCATCCCAGTAATCTTCCTGGGCGACGAGGGCCATCGCATCGGTTCTTTATTTCGCGGCCTCCAGCTTTCTGTCATAATAGCCGACGTCTCTATCAAATTTGTTGTTGCACTCCCGAGCAAAGTGGCCCGGTTTTCCACACTTATAAGAGAGACGCTTCGGCGGCTTTCGGTTCATCGGCCCGTGGTCTCACCTCTCTTCTCTCAGCCGGCCTCTTGTCAGCGCGGTGATATTCTCTGCTATCATCTCTCCTTCTTTCCCTTCTCTCATGCTCTCTCCTCTCATCTCGGCGGTCGTCCCGACGATCATCCCGACGATCGTTCCTTCGATCATAATCGCGCATGCGTCCCTGCGAACATCGCGCCTATCGTCTCGCCTTTCATAGCAGTGATCATCTCGATAGTCGCATCTATCGTCATACCTCCTATCATCCCGATCATCCCTTCGGTAAGCGTCCCGGCGATAATCATCGCGTCGTTCATCCCTACGGTCATCAGAGTACCTCCGCGGACCGGTGTCATAACGGAGTTGATTGTTAGTCTTGTTTGAAAACTATCGCTGTTGGAGACGAATGGTCCACAAGGCTATTTGTTCCTGAATAGATGCCTCTTCCTCATCAATTAACTCTCGTGGAGGAGAAGCATACCTGCACTGTGATGACGATGAACCTGGAGCAAAGGATGGAGTTGGGATATTCGTGTTGGTAATCAAGGCTAGTGAATCATTCGGTTTCATTCCAGTATTGGCTGATAACAGAAAAGATGCCAATTGATTCGCCATCAGTTTTTGTTGATCCACATCCCCTTGATACTTCTTTAGCTCCTTTAAGACGACGTTGATGGATACCTCAGGAATGTTCAGGACGCGTTTCGTGGCCCGGCATGCGATCTGCCACTCGGGGGCTAAGGCTGCAAAGAACTGGATGTTGATGTCATCACTGTCCTTTTTGATGTGCAGTTTGTTCAATTCATTCAGGACCGCACAAAACCTTGTAAACGTAGCTTGTAGAGATTCCCCGTCTTTGGCGCGGAATTCTGTAAACTTAGCCTTTGCTTCCTCGATCTTGGCACGATCATCGAGATCTGCCCCCAGCATCTGGACTTCCAATTCATCCCACATTTCTTTGGCAGATATTTTGCTGTCTACGCCAACCAATATGTCAGTGGGAAGGGCCTGATAGATCAAATATTCCGCCCTTTTGTCGGCATGTTGCCTGTCTCTCTCGGCGTCATTAGCCGGTTCTCTTTCAACTTTGGATGCTAAGACAGGGGGGTCAGCCTCAGGTCTGGCTGGTTTTTCCCGATAATAGATCACGGGACCCTCGGAGATGGATTGAAGCATTAAATTCCCAAGCGGTTGCATTCCAACGAATTTGAGGAACCGGGATTTCCATTGTTCATACTCATCTGGATAGAGAACAGGTGGTCTGTTCTCAGATCCGAGTACGAGAGCTTCGCGAGACATGAGTGTGGTGCTGATGAAAAAGATAAGATCTTAAAGGTGGAAACTTGAAATGGATGGACTGGATTGCGGAAGAATAGCACACTGGATGGTGCTAATTCGGATGAATGAATGAGTTCGGATGAAATTGAATTCGGATGAAATTGAATTCAGATGGGCAGGAATTCGGATGGACAGTATTTCGGATGGGCAACAGTTCGGATGAACAGTGGTTCTGACAAGGACCAAATGCGGATGAAATTCGATTTCGGATGGGGGACCGAATTCGGATAAGGTCGAATTCGGATGGATACTATAAGGGAACAGGTTAGGGACCTAGTTTCAGATGGTACGAAGTCTGATGGACCGAATTCGGATGAACCGAATTCGGATGAACCGTGGTGACTTCGGATAGGGTATTTCGTATGAACAGTTTGTGGTTCGAATGATTTGATGGAACCGAATTCGGGTGAACAGTGGACAGGCACTTAGGAAAAATGGCCAGGAAGGGGACCGAATTCGGATGGTCCGAGTTTGGGTGGTCCGAAATGGATATGGTCCGAAGTTGAAATTTAAAAGTTAAAGCACAAGTCCAAAATAGTAAAATGAGAATGCCTGATCTGAACTTCGGATGGGACCGAATGAGGGTCCAAAACGGGCACTGGGTTGGTCCGAAATACACCTAAGATTGGTCCAAATTGGACCGAAATGAGGTCCGAACTAGGGTTTTATATGGTCCGAATTGGGATCTAATTTGGTCCGAAATGCTACAGTGAATGATCTGAATTACAGCAGGTTTTAGCAGATTTTCTAAGGCAGAACAGTTCAGATTACTAATTTATCAGATTTAAAGCCTAAAAAAGTTTCTAAATGATTGGCTAAGTATTTTAAACACTTTTGATGATTTAAAATAAACCAAAACACTTAAAAATCAGTAAAGAACAAGCTAAAACCCACTAAAACCCCATATTTTTTAAATTTTTTTTTAAAGATCCGGTTCTTGATGATTTTAATGGAAATATGGAACAGAATAAGCTTGAAATCAGTAGAGGATGATATTGTGGTGATTGTATGACTATAATAACACAAAAACCACAGAAAACTAAGGGTGAAATGGATCTAACCGAATGAAACAGTGAAGAACTCGATGAACTTGAAGAAACCCAGCAGAATCCGAGAAATGCAAGTTGAAATCCACCTTTTGGGCTCTGATACCATTTGTAAATCACTATTCCCGTATATATTCAGCACCTTTATAATCTCTTTATCAAATCCCAATAAGAACAATGCTCAATAATTAGGAAATGATGAAGAAGACAATATGAATGTTAGAGAGAATATTCAAAAGTGGCGGCTGTGTGTATTCAATGTTTCAACTGTATCTTTACATAAAGCAAACCCTAGGAGCTTTATAGCTCCATTTAATTAACTATGGGGCATTGACACAATTGCCCCCTAGACTTTTACATTGAAATAAATTACTAGGAAATAAATACAAAGCTAAATGATAAGTAAATAATTATTACAAACATAACTCCATATGATCGAAATTAAATGTCTAACACATCCTAGGCAAACTAAAAAGTAAATGGTTCGGTCCATACACTGTAACTAACGTTTACCCCCACGGTGCGGTAGAAATAAAAGATCAAAAAGATGGTGAACCATTTAAGGTGAATGAACATCGACTTAAATTGTTTGTCCAGTGGGCCGATAAAGAAGTTGAATCATCTGAGATAATGATCTTAGATGATGTCACCTGAATACTTGTGATGACCACCCCTTACGGGGCAGTCGTCAGCGTCTAGGTCCCACATCTTGCAACACGATACCAGTCATAACTAAGATAAAGTAATTAAGTTTTGGAATTTCAAATTACAGTACAAAATATTAGGATATGTTTAATACAGTTTTAATACAGATTACAGTTTTCAAATTAAACTTTTAAAGGCTACAAGGCTAATCTAACTCATTTCATCATATAATCAAATCAAATCTCCCCAGACCACCACAATCATCATCTGCCAATCTGTACCGAAAGTTTGTTGAGTAGTGGTCTATGGAAAACTTCAACTTGATTCTTGAAAGACCTAAGAACTAGGTCTGGCAGGTGCTTTTCCCTTATTGTGGCACCCTTGCCACAACAACCACCAATTACAATACACCCAGGATTAATCATCAACATGCAATAACATAATGATATGATAACCTAAATTAAGTGCGGAAGCATTAAAACATAAATGAAATAGTGCAACAAGTGTTAAACACCCTACGGTGCTATAAGGTACCAAGTCTAAGTCTACACACCCATACATTTATTACAATCATCCAGAATATATTACAACATTGTCCAAATCACAATTACCGATCAAATAGTGTCGAGTCTCCCAAATCTTCCAAACGACCTAACTAGAAGGTCCAGCAGTAGACTTCCCTTTTCCTGTAATATAAAAAATCAACAACTGGGGAATAAGCGGATGCTTAGTGAATACATAGATTGCGCATTTTATAAATTTTTATGAAGCCCAAGAGTAATCCCGACGACAAACGTCGTATACTCTCTTCGTACACCAAGTACGGACCAGAGCCGCAGCCCCTTCGAGCTCACAGCTCGGCATTTAAACATACCATCTGAGACAAACGTACGATCGGGGATGACATACTGCCTACCGGGCCTAGGAGGGATCAGCTCCAGGTCATATAGCACAGTAACATCAGAGTAATCGATGCGACCCACCGGTCCATCACTAGATGCACAACAACCGAAAGGACATGCAACAAGTAAGAATGTGCATCTAAATCTACGCAAGTTAGTAGAATTCCAAACAATCAATGAAACAACAGGTCTCAGCAGGCAAAGCTTACATAAAACAAATATAAACATGTGAAATCTACTGTACTCACAGTGGGTGCGTAATTATCTTTTAACCGATATTATTTCTCTTCGGGCTTTCAACCGGATTCCACCAAGTACCCCACTGTGGGTTAAACAACACCACAAGGGACCTGTTATATCAATTACAACAATTCCTCGAGTCATTAACCGTTTAAATCTATAAAATCAAGTTTCGTATATTTAGTGATATTTTCCCCCGTTTCGGGTACATATCTAAATTCGAACTATAACTAAAGTTGAAACCCATTTCAAGTCTATATCTTGTCCTTTGCATATTTTCATATCATTTTTTATGTTGTGTATGAGTTTCATTCAAATTAGACGAGTCTAGGGAGTAGTATTCTAAATTTTAGGCATTAAACTCGAATTTAATAGGTTAGATTCGAAATCAAGCATCAGATTCGAACCCCTTATGTCAGATTCGAACATACCTTCGAATCTAGGGTTAGATTCGAACCCCACTTCGAGTCTAGGCCTAGATTCGAAGCCCTCCCCTTAGAATCTAACGGTACACACTCGAATCTAGCACCAAACTCGAGTTTGTTCTTATATTTCGACTCTGTTCTTGACATATTCGAGTCTGTTCATCATTTCAACTTAAATCCTTCATTTCTAAGGCTAAAATCACTACTATATCATGTATAATACCTAGATTTGATTCTACTATGCATATATTATCACATTCCAGCAATGTTTCGAGCAAAACAAGCTTAAATTTGCATAAAATGATAGATTCGAAATTTTAGTTCTTACAAAACCGAAACCATAATCTTAGAAAGGTCGATTCTTACCTAAATTCGCACGAAATCTGAATTCTGTTTGTAGATTGCTGTTGTACTCCTCGATACCTTTCCGATGACGTATAATTCTCGAAAATCTGACGGTCGGTTTGTGATATATCTTAGAGAGATGTAGAGAGAAAATTTCTAGAGAGATGAAGTAGTGAGAGAGTGTAAACTAGAAAAATGAAGCCTATTGCCCTTTATATACTACTTTCGTCATTTTGCACATTTCATCACTCGACTTAACCGGTTCCATAAAATACTGATTTAATCTTAGATTTATCATAAATAACTTTTAAATTCATAATACTCCACAAAATTGATTCTGAGTTCAATTTTTCTTAAAAATAGCAACAAACTTGCTAAATATCCAAATACATAATAATCGCCCAAATTCAACTTAAATATATATAAGTTTTCCACTTAATTAACCAAAATACATCAAATTAAATCCGTGGATGTTACAGCATGGGCTCCACCACGCTCAACTTCGTCCTCGAAGTTACTCGGACTCAAACAGTTTCGGATACTTTCTTAACATTTCTGACTTAGTTTCCCATGTATGATTTGCTCCTTTATGATGCTTCCAACGTACAAGCACCATTTCTATCTCCTTGCTTCTCAATTTCTTCATCTTAGTATCTAACACACACTCCGGCACTTCAACATACCGGAGCCTTTCATCAACTTGCAGTTCAGTATGGTCGGCCCAATCCTCGTTACTAGAAGTAAATGACTTTCGAAGATTTCCAACGTGAAACACCGGATGTATGCCCGACATCTCTTCAGGCAATTCCAAACGGTATGACTGATTCCCCACTTTTTCGGTTATCTTAAATGGTCCGACGAATCTCGGAGCCAACTTTCCCCTTTTTACAAAACGAGTAACACCCCTCATGGGTGATACTTTCAAGTATACCCAGTCATTAACTTCAAAATTGATCGGTTTGTGCCTCCGATCATAGTAACTTTTCTGACGATCCTGGGCCGCTTTCATGTTCTGCCTAATCAACTGTATCTTCTCGTTTGTTTCTTGAAGCAAGGCCGGCCCAGCGATTGGTGTTTCACCCGTTTCTCTCCAACATGTAGGAGTCCTACATTTCCTTCCATACAAAGCCTCGAACGGCGCTTTCTTGATTGTCGCATGATAGCTATTATTGTACGAGAACTCTATCAGTGGCAAATGATCATCCCAGTTGCCACCGAGATCTAACACACAAGCTCTCATCATATCTTCCAAAGTAAGGATCGTTCGTTCACTTTGGCCATCGGTTTGCGGACGATACGCCGTACTCATTGCGATTCTCGTTCCTAACCCTTCTTGCAGTGCCGACCAGAAATTTGAAGTAAACCGGCTGTCCCGGTCCGATACTATGGACTTAGGCACTCCATGCCTAGAAACAATCTCGTCCATATAAATTTGAGCTAATTTCTCCAGCGAATAACTTTCACGAATCGGTATGAAGTGAGCCGACTTTGTTAACCGATCCACGATTACCCAATCTGCATCATGCTGTCGCTTAGTCTTTGGCAGCTTTGTAACAAAATCCATAGTAATGTGCTCCCACTTCCATTCCGGAATGGGAAGCGGCTGCATACTGCCGTACGGTTGTTGATGTTCGGCCTTTATCAACCGGCAAGTCCTACATCGTTCAACATACTGACCGATATCCTTCTTCAATCCCGGCCACCAAAAGTCTGCCTTTAAGTCGTTGTACATCTTTGTGCTCCCGGGATGTACAGAAAATTTAGATTGATGCGCTTCTTCAATGATAACATTTCTCATACCACCATACTTCGGCACCCAAATCCTTCCGTATACACCTTTTAATCCAGACTCGCTAGTTTCCATATTCTTAATCTGTACTCTAATATCCTCAACACCGATATTCTCCTCTTTCAAGGCTTCTTTCTGAGCAGCCTTGACATCATCAATTATCGTGGAGGTCAGCATTGTAGACGTCATCATATAACAGAAATCCTTAGCATAAGCCTTTCGGCTCAAGGCATCGGCTACCACATTAGCCTTTTCGGGATGGTACAGTATCTCACAATCGTAGTCTTTAATAAGCTCCATAGACCTACGTTGTCTCATATTAAGTTCCTTCTGGCTAAAGATATACTTCAAGCTCTTATGGTCCGTGTAAAGTTGACACTTAGTACCGTACAGGTAGTGCCTCCATAACTTCAATGCAAACGTTACCGCGGTCAACTCCAGATCATGAGTAGAATAATTCTTCTCATGCTGCTTCAACTGTCTTGAAGCATAAGCAATTACTTTCCCGCGCTGCATCAGTACAGCGCCTAATCCTAACCTTGATGCATCAGTATAAACCACAAAATCGTCATTGCCTTCCGGTAAGGCAAGTATCGGAGCCTCGCTTAACGCCTTCTTCAGAACCTCAAAGGCATCCTGCTGCACAGTTTCCCATATAAATGGTGCATTCTTCTTGGTTAATGCAGTTAAAGGAACTGCAATCTTTGAGAAATCCTTTATAAACCTCCTATAATATCCTGCCAACCCCAGAAAACTTCTAACTTCAGTAGCTGAACGAGGCGGCTCCCAGTTCTTTATTGCTTCAACTTTGGCTGGATCCACAGAAATCCCAGCCCCCGAAATCACATGCCCTAGAAACTGTATATGTTGCAGCCAAAACTCACATTTTGAGAACTTGGCGTACAACTTTTCTTTCCTCAACAACTCTAGCAGCTCCCTGAGATGCTCAGCATGCTCAGCCTCAGACCTAGAGTATACTAGAATATCATCGATAAACACTATCACCGACTTATCCAACATCGGTCTACAAACCCTATTCATCAAGTCCATAAAGACAGCTGGGGCGTTAGTTAATCCAAAAGGCATTACCAGAAACTCGTAATGTCCATACCAAGTCCTGAATGCTGTCTTTGGCACATCTTCCTCTCGAACCTTCAATTGATGATATCCCGATCTCAGATCAATCTTAGAAAATACACTAGCCCCATGTAACTGATCAAACAAGTCGTCTATCCTCGGCAGAGGATACTTGTTCTTAATCGTCAACTTGTTCAGTTCCCGGTAATCTATGCATATCCTCATCGTGCCATCCTTCTTCTTTACAAACAACACCGGAGCTCCCCATGGCGATGAACTCGGCCGAATGAAGCCCTTATCCAACAATTCCTGAAGTTGTGTCATCATTTCTTTCATCTCGGTTGGGGCAAGACGATAAGGAGAACGAGCTACCAGTGCAGCTCCAGGGATCAAGTCAATCCTAAATTCTACTTGTCTTTCAGGCGGCACGCCAGACAAGTCTTCCGGAAACACATCCGGGAATTGTGAAACAACCGGCACATCGGCCAAAGTTCTCTTCTCTGCCTTAGCATCAATCGCATATGCTAAGTATGCATCACATCCCTTTGCAACAAGCTTTCGAGCTTTTGCAATAGTCAGCAAACACAGATCCCCGCTTCTCCTATCCCCATATATACATATCTCACGCCCCTCCGGGGTAGTTATCTTTATCATTCGGCTCTTACACACTATATGGGCTTCATTCTCGATCAACCAGTCCATTCCGACTATCACATCCAACTCGCTGAACTCTATCGGAATCAGATCTAAATTGAAGACTACATCTTCAATTACTAACGTGCAATTTCGGTATACATGATCTACCTTAACTAAAGTATTGCTAGCAGTTTCAATATCAAGTATAGCAGACAACTTAGACAGTGGCATAGCAAGTCTTTGTGCAAACACAGTAGAAACAAACGACCTATTGGCACCCGAATCAAATAAAACTCGTGCAGGCATAGAATTAACTATGAACGTACCCGTGACGACCTCCGGATTTTCCCTTGCCTCCTCTGCAGTTATCTGAAAAGCACGAGCAGGTGCCCTCTGTGACTGACCCCGGCGGTTAACTGAACCACCACTCGAACCTCCAGACGATCGTGTTGATGATGGTGCAGCAGCTGTTGGAGCATTCTTTCTACAGTTCCTGCTATAGTGACCCCACACCCCACACTTATAGCAAGCATCACCCTTCCTTGGGCAATCATTCTGAAAATGTCCCAGTTCTCCACAGCAAAAGCAAGCACGTCCGTTAGGGCACTTGCCAAAATGTTCCAGGTGACATTTGTTGCAGTATTGTGGCTCGGTGTTGATAGAATATGCATGAGCACGACCACGATCAGAAGAACCAGATGGTCGGCGAAAAGACTGCTGTGATGAGTATTGTGAAGACCGGGAAGATCCCGAGTATCCTCCCTCCCTTTGGTGCTTCGGCGGTGACGGCTGTGTTGGATTGGTGGAAGCAGCAGCAGACCCGATCGAGTAGCACGACATAATCAAGATCTGTTCTACATTTCTGGCAGCCTCAAGTAAGCCAGCAAATGTAGGGTAGCGGACGTTGCTCATAACCCTCCTAATCTCAATATCCAGACCAGCCTCGAACCTGGTCACTTTCCTTTCTTCGGTGTCCACCTGATGAGGTGCGAACAGACTTAACCTCGTGAACTCCACAGCATACTGGGACACAGTCTTAGTTCCCTGCATCAGTGCCATAAACTTTGCTTCCAACCTCCGGCGCTCATCAACCGGACAGTACTGTTGAGTGAATAGGTCCTTGAACTCAGCCCAAGTCATAACAGAAATCTTCTCCAATGTCAAAGCATTCACCATGGCATTCCACCACATAATTGCATCATTCGTGAAAATAGCAGTTGCATAACGAACCATGTCCTTCTCAGCACAGTCGCTGATTCGGAATGTTCGCTCAGTTGCTGTTATCCATTCCAGTGCGGCAACAGCATCTCCTAATCCATTAAACTCCACGGCCCCATTTCCTTTGAAGTCCTTGAAACGACAACCCTTGGGCTTGTTAGATGACCCAATGTTGTCATCTCGTTCCTCGTTGTTACTCCCTTCCTTCTCCTTGTTCTTTCTCTTATCCTCTCTCCTCTTAGCATCGGCCTCATCTCGAGCCCGAAACTGATCTTGTATCATTTTATTCTGCTCAGCCATCATGGCTAGCATCATCTCTCTGGCTTCCTCAGGTGTCATTCCTCCAGACATGTTCTGAAAATATAAACATATAACTTGTTTAGTAACATGTCATCAGTTTAAAGACACCACTTATTTGTCCCGTATGATAGTCAATCTCTTATAATTACTAGATCATAACCTATCTTAGTTCAGATCATTACATAAACCACTACATATCATTACCTAATGTTTGAGAACAAGACCTCACGGACACTTGAATCTCAAACAACTGCTCTGATACCATCTCGTGTGGCACCCTTGCCACAACAACCACCAATTACAATACACCCAGGATTAATCATCAACATGCAATAACATAATGATCTGATAACCTAAATTAAGTGCGGAAGCATTAAAACATAAATGAAATAGTGCAACAAGTGTTAAACACCCTACGGTGCTATAAGGTACCAAGTCTAAGTCTACACACCCATACATTTATTACAATCATCCAGAATATATTACAACATTGTCCAAATCACAATTACCGATCAAATAGTGCCGAGTCTCCCAAATCTTCCAAACGACCTAACTAGAAGGTCCAGCAGTAGACTTCCCTTTTCCTGTAATATAAAAAATCAACAACTAGGGAATAAGCGGATGCTTAGTGAATACATAGATTGCGCATTTTATAAATTTTTATGAAGCCCAAGAGTAATCCCGACGACAAACGTCGTACACTCTCTTCGTACACCAAGTACGGACCAGAGCCGCAGCCCCTTCGAGCTCACAGCTCGGCATTTAAACATACCATCTGAGACAAACGTACGATCGGGGATGACATACTGCCTACCGGGCCTAGGAGGGATCAGCTCCAGGTCATATAGCACAGTAACATCAGAGTAATCGATGCGACCCACCGGTCCATCACTAGATGCACAACAACCGAAAGGACATGCAACAAGTAAGAATGTGCATCTAAATCTACGCAAGTTAGTAGAATTCCAAACAATCAATGAAACAACAGGTCTCAGCAGGCAAAGCTTACATAAAACAAATATAAACATGCGAAATCTACTGTACTCACAGTGGGTGCGTAATTATCTTTTAACCGATATTATTTCTCTTCGGGCTTTCAACCGGATTCCACCAAGTACCCCACTGTGGGTTAAACAACACCACAAGGGACCTGTTATATCAATTACAACAATTCCTCGAGTCATTAACCGTTTAAATCTATAAAATCAAGTTTCGTATATTTAGCGATATTTTCCCCCGTTTCGGGTACATATCTAAATTCGAACTATAACTAAAGTTGAAACCCATTTCAAGTCTATATCTTGTCCTTTGCATATTTTCATATCATTTTATATGTTTTGTATGAGTTTCATTCAAATTACACGAGTCTAGGGAGTAGTATTCTAAATTTTAGGCATTAAACTCGAATTTAATAGGTTAGATTCGAAATCAAGCATCAGATTCGAACCCCTTATGTCGGATTCGAACATACCTTCGAATCTAGGGTTAGATTCGAACCCCACTTCGAGTCTAGGCCTAGATTCGAAGCCCTCCCCTTAGAATCTAACGGTACACACTCGAATCTAGCACCAAACTCGAGTTTGTTCTTATATTTCGACTCTGTTCTTGACATATTCGAGTCTGTTCATCATTTCAACTTAAATCCTTCATTTCTAAGGCTAAAATCACTACTATGTCATGTATAATACCTAGATTTGATTCTACTATGCATATATTATCACATTCCAGCAATGTTTCGAGCAAAACAAGCTTAAATTTGCATAAAATGATAGATTCGAAATTTTAGTTCTTACAAAACCGAAACCATAATCTTAGAAAGGTCGATTCTTACCTAAATTCGCACGAAATCTGAATTCTGTTTGTAGATTGCTGTTGTACTCCTCGATACCTTTCCGATGACGTATAATTCTCGAAAATCTGACGGTCGGTTTGTGATATATCTTAGAGAGATGTAGAGAGAAAATTTCTAGAGAGATGAAGTAGTGAGAGAGTGTAAACTAGAAAATGAAGCCTATTGCCCTTTATATACTACTTTCGTCATTTTGCACATTTCATCACTCGACTTAACCGGTTCCATAAAATACTGATTTAATCTTAGATTTATCATAAATAACTTTTAAATTCATAATACTCCACAAAATTGATTCTGAGTTCAATTTTTCTTAAAAATAGCAACAAACTTGCTAAATATCCAAATACATAATAATCGCCCAAATTCAACTTAAATATATATAAGTTTTCCACTTAATTAACCAAAATACATCAAATTAAATCCGTGGATGTTACAATTATCTTTTCCTGTAAAAAGGTTAACCAACAACTATAAGCAATGCTTAGTGAGAATATAGATTTTAAGATTACATGCATTTATCAAGCGGATCATGGGTCTAGCGTGATATGTCTTGACTGCCGCTACAGCCACTCATGATTGAGACATAGTAGTCATAGAGTTGGATGATGTCCAGGCCACGCTCACGCTTTTAGTGGAAGCTATCCACTTATATTGGGCTAGCTACCAGCAGTCATCGTGGGGGAGCATCGGAATAATCAATACCAAGTTCAATAGAACTGGTGACATAGCTAGGTCTAGAACAATAGACCGACAAGGCTAATCATGCTAAGCTGAATCAATATATCAAAGATGCGAGCAATAATGAAAGCATAAATAATCAAGGTCATGATAGCAATCTCAACTTATAACAATTAACTGAACTGAATTGTAAGTACAATGTTATGCAGAATGATAAGTCAAATAGCTATCATGATCCACAGGGCATCACCGTACCATGGTGAGCACAGGTCACAATCCAGCTGAGCATGAAGGATTGTCAAAATAAACTATCATCAACAATATGTCTCAATTGGAATCTAGCATGTAAAACTGAATATCTATAACTCACAGGTTCTGTTGTCTTATCAAGCAGATTTCTCCACCACCTGAGTTATCTCAGGATTTTATCTTTAATCTTTGTCTTTCTGGACTCTGGCTTTGCTTTACAATTCTGTGACCCACTTTCAATATCTTTAAATCTTTAATTCTTAATTCTTTGTTCAGAATTTATCTGAAACTGTCCAGAATTTATCATAACAATATCATTAGCTTTTAGCTTTAAAATCTTTATTTAATCTGATTCTGATAACTGGTAAACTCATCAATCATTTTACATTTTCTTTGACTCTTTGAAATTTCAAAAGATATATACATACATACATACATACATATATATATATCATGTTGCTTTATTTAATGTTCTTTCATCATATAATCATGGGTCTTATAATTGTGACACATCATTTATTTATTATTTTAAAGTATCCGAAATGAACTTATCCGAATTCATCAACCGGATTCGGACCATCCGGATTCGGACCATCCGGACCAGGCATCTGAACAGCGCTGTCCGAACTAGGCTCAACCGGGTTCGGATCACTCTTCCATCCGAAATAGGTACTTTATCCGAAGTGGGTGCTTCATCCGAATTCAGATCCCATCACTTATAAATTTTCCAGTTTTGTTCTTGAGGATTTCCAGTTTTTTTACATATACGGATTTTCACTAAAAATTCACCAAACAGAATTTTATTAACATGCAACTTATAAATAAGTTATATTATCATTTTTGAAGTTTTTACACTATTTTTCTTATCTTAAACACATTAAATTACATAAAATCGTCCAAAATCATTACTTTTTGTCATGAACACAAAATATTACAAAAATTCAGATTTCTCTTTTATTTGGACGATCTAAACAATGATTTTTGTTTCTATAACTTCTAATGACTTAAATTCATGATTATCTACTGAAAATTCAAACATGCAATACAAATTTCATGTTATAAATATTAGATTTCGGTTTTTCACAAAACCGAACCGAAACCCAATTTCGAAATTTTAAGTAGATTTTACCTTGAATTATTGTCGATTGATGGTGTTTGTAACTTCCTCTTGATTAAATCTTCAATTGATTGCAAAATTTGTGAGGATTCTTGATGAAACTGGAGAATGTCGTAGATGAAGAAAAGAAGAGAGAGAGAGAGACAGAGAGAGAGAGAGAGAGAGAGAGAGAGAGAGAGAGAGAGAGAGAGAGAGAGAGAGAGAGAGAGAGTCAATTTTCTTTAATGTGATAAATGAGCATTTAACTTATTTTGAGTCATTATATTTCCAATTTAGCTACATGTGCAATTTAACCTCAAGTTTCATTTATGACATTCTTTAACATTGTTACTTATGATAAATTTATAACTATGTATTTAACTTAATTAAATAATTTCATTACTTAATTAAATTACAAAACAAATAATGTAATAAAATTACATTATTGAATCAAATACTGAAATTGAGTTTAGTTAAAAGCTAGGTTGTTACAATACTAGGGAACCAAATGTCTGGCTGAAGACATTAAACGTAACGCTTCCTGGAAGGCAATCCAGTGAACTTTGTGGGTGTGTTCTATAAAAACCCTCACAAGTCTATAACTCGTCCACTCGAGCTGCCGAGGGGTTTAAAGGCTTGTTGCACATGCTAAGTGCAACCATTTGCACCACAGAAGTGTGTTTAAGTAATTTCATTTGTTTTTCATTATCTAGCAATTTGTAGGTCATCGTTTAAACACTTAGTTGTGTTTAAGCTTGAATCCATCTTAAATGTCACATGCGGTGACCAACTAAGTTGGGGAAAGAATATGTTGATTTGCATCATAGAGATATGAAACAATCAAGAACATTGTACTTAAGTTAGGAGAATTGAAGCTTTCTTTTCGTGCCCAATAATCATTAGTATGAGGGGACCAAACACCAAAAGCAACACACACAAAAATCACCTGAAGGAGGGCCACGCAGAGGAAGGCGCAGGGTTGTGCCCCGCCCTACGCCCCAAGCGCACCAGCTAGCGTAGGGGAGCGCCCACGCCTGTGCCCGGATGCCTTGTTATCCAAAATTTGTTTCCAGAATTATGATTATTCAAGTTTTTTTTCCATCCGAGATTCGACCAGATCTGAATTTCGGATTGTTCCGAGTTTATACTTGTGCAGTTTTATCATTTTCCAGATTTAATTCAATCATTTTTTGTACTTATCCAATAACTGAAACTATTACTTTCAACTTAAAATATACTCCTATTTAACACTTTTAGCATCAATTTATAACAAAATGATTACGAAATCAGGCCCCCTTTTTGGCCATTCCAACAACCCGTCGATGAACACACACACTAACACATAGTAAATTCAGAAATCATACTTAGAAGTTAAATCAGAGCCTGAAATTTTGTATATAGATTACGTAATACTCGATTTGAACGAATCCACAATAATATATAACATGCATCAACATCTAAAACCAGAATCATTGATTCGGTTTTTCTCAAAACCGAACATAAAACCCATAAATCTAAAAATTTAAAGGATTCTTTCCTCAAATTGTTGTTTGTAATGGTTATAGTTCCTCTCCAACAGCTTTAATTCAGCTCTTGATTTTAGAACTTTGTGTTCTTGAGTTGTTGAAGATAAGAGCCGAGAGGTTGAGTGTGTGTATTTGGAGGTGTAAATTTGAAAGGAGCCAAATAAACGACTTTTGAGTCTTTTATTCAAAACTTTTGGTTTTTGGTACAATTAGCCCCTCCACTTATCTGATTACTTTAAATAAAGATTCCATCTTTATTTATCATCACTAACATTCTTAAATATTATTAGACTTATTAATAATTCAAAATCTTAATATTCTTTAATTACTTAAAATAACAACCAACTTTTCAAATTTTCAAACACATAATTATCATTCATATTTCAACTTGATTACATTAAGTTTGAAATATAAACTAATTTTAAGTAATTACTTACTTAAAATAACAACCAACTAATTTTAAGTAATTAGTTTATGCACATTGTTGCTTGTTGATTACATTGTTGCTTGTTGCTTGTTCCAAATACAAACTGGCGTTTGTGTTGATGCACATTGTTGCTTGTTGCATGTCTGTATTCTTTGTTGTGCATCATCTGATAGGCTTGCGAGCCAACTTAGTAAACCGATGCTACCCGTGGCTATATGACCTGGAGTTGATCCCTCCGAGGTCCTAATGGGTAGGTGTAGCATCCCCGATGGTAATTATCGCCTCAATTGAATGTATGATTCCGTGCAATGGCACGATGGAGCTGCGGCTCGTTTCCGTACTTTGTGTACGAAGAGAGTAAACGGCATGTGTCCCCGGTGTTACTCTTGTATGTTGCATAAATATCTGTAGAATGAATAATCTCTATACTCACTAAGCTTTGCTTACACCGTAGTTGCTCACATTTTTACAGGAAAAAGGAAATCCGCTGCCGGACCTTCTAGTTAGGTCGTTGTTGAAGTCTTGGAAGATTTGCTACTACTCAATCGGAAATTGAATTATGGGACCAAATGTTGTAATAATTGGGATGTTGGTAATAAAGTTTTGAGTACGTAGACATAGACTGGAACCTAGTAGCACCATAGGGTGTTTACCATTTGTACTTTACTTATGTATTTTTTTTATTTCCCGTATTATTCTATGTTTTCAGATCATTGTATCGTATTATGAGTTGTATGATAATCCTGGGTGTTATGTTTGTGGTTAATGTGGCAAGGGTGTCACAACCTCTGCGAACTTTTAAGCCTCTTTCTCCCTCATTTCACCCATTTCTTCCACATACTCACACGAAAATTGTGCACCCTTTTGCTTTTGGAGCTCCTGGAACCAGATTCTTTTCTTCTTCAAACTTCCAACCATTCCTGCACATCATTGCAATGTAAGTTTCTTGTCCTCCATCTTCTATTATCAAGCTTTCAAGATTCAAGCATGAGATGTCCATTGATGCACTCCTCTGCCCTATTTTTATTAATCCTGTCTTCAAGCATGTTTAGGGTTTATCAAGACCTCTATGTAACAGAGAGACATTTATCTTCAAGAATGTAGGAATTTTATGTCACATACTCACAAGTTCATATTCTTTATTTTGGAAATTCGTGAATACGTTTTTCCTCATGGTTTCCGTTAGGCACAAAAAGGCCTCAGTCAAACCTGTTCTACATCTGAGGGGGAGATTTATAATCAAACCTGTTGATGCATTTGAAGGTTGAATTTAAGGCCTGTTATATGCCTTATTGAAGCCTGAAAATGATTTGCAATATTAGTCATAAGTTGTTCTATGTGTTGCATGTGTTGCAACTAAGACAGTTCGTCCAAGCTGTTCTGTCTGCTGAACAGGCTGGACATAAACTGTCTACGCTGCTCTACACTGGTGAGCAGCTTGGGCACTTTTAAAGTGTTCTGTTCTTTGTGAACAGAACCTGTTCTTTGTGAACAGGCTAAACACTTTATGGAATAAGTTTCCAAGTCATCGTGTATTGTTTTTTACTACAAGATCAGTTTACAAAGTTGAAGACAAAGCGGAAAACAGAACTGCTCAGCCTGCCCAAGCTATTCTGTAACATGAAGACAAAAGGTTATTTGAAAAACGGTGACAGACCTTTTTCTTATATCAAAATAGGCCTTTACAAGGAAGAAAGACGCAAAGTTGACATTCCTAAATTAGTTAAAGGCAATGCAACAGTAGACAAAGTAAAAAGACAAAAGTTCTGCACATGTGAAGACAAGTCTGCTTTTCAGAAAAGTGCAGAAAAGGTTATGTTGTCTTTTCAACAAGACTTCTTCTTAAAATTTCGTCCAATGAAGATGTTTCCTTAGATCCTCTGAGTGAGTATAAAAGGAAGCTTCTAAGGACAGAAAGAAGATAGAAGAAAGCTAAGTGCTGAAACCAAGAGTGAACGTGTAAGTGTGTTTTTCATGCATGCAAGCCTGCTGTGTAATTCAGTATCTGTGTGTCTAAGCTGTTTTACATAAGCTGTTCCCTTAAGTCTTGTAAACACAGTGAGTGCTTCTTAGTGAGTGTATTCATTGTATACTAGTTTGAGTTTGTCTTAGACTAGTGAACATACTGTTGTATCTGTCATCTCAGCTTGAACTATTCCGCATTCAAGCTTGTTTGTAGTTAACAAATTGTTGATAATACATACAAACATTGAGAAAATAGTGTGTAGTTTTTAAATTGTTGTATTCACCCCCCTCTACAGCTTAAATCTATATACTTTGGGAACCTCTCGGGACCTACAACTGGTATCAGAGCATTTTAGAGTGTGTGTCATTCTAGATCTCTCATTCTCCCAAGTTTCCATGGACAACAGTGCTGCAGGTTCCTCTTACTATGACAATGGCTCTATGGGCAAACCTCCAAAATTTAATCATCAAAACTTCTCTGGTTGGAAGTGCAGAATGATGTTCTATTTAGAGAATCTGGATGTACAACTACCAGAGATAGTGATGGAGGGTCCCTATGTGCCAACCTCTGTTACTACAATAACTCCAGCGGTTGAAGGAGCTGCTCCTGAAATCAGGACCTTTGAGAAAGCTAAAGCTCAATGGTCTGATGAAGACAAGAGACTGGTGGCTCTGGATGCAAAGGCCAGGAACAACCTGGTCATTTCTCTTCCTGATGATGTGTTCAAACAGGTTGAGAAAATGAAGACAGCAAAAGAGATGTGGGATACTTTGTCTACCGTCTATGATGGACCCACAATCACACTGGACAACAGGATCAACAATCTTGTTAGACAGTATGAACTCTTCTTTGCTAAACCAAAGGAGACTCTCACTGAAACCTACACCAGGTTTACTGCTCTAGTGAATGATCTCAAGGCTGTTGGGATCACTAAGGATAGTCTTACCCTGGTGAATAAATTTCTGTACATTCTACCTGAAGAGTGGAATTACTTCTCAACAATTCTAAGGAACTCAGGTACTATCAGAAGTATGGATCTGGTCAATCTGTATGGATCCTTACTGAATGATGAACAGTCAAGGCAACAAAAGAGAAATGCCTTGGAAATGTCCAAAAGAGGTGCAGCCTTTGTGGCTAATGTGAGACAGCCTGTAAATCAGGTGAGTGATGTGTTCACTCAACCTGATCAACAGGATGATGACAATGAGGAGGTGTCAGATGAAGAAGATACTGCAGATCTTGCTGAACAAGATAATGAGCAAATGATAGCTATGCTTGTCAAAAGGTTCAACAAGAAAAGGTTTGGAAGAAACATGCTGCAAGGAAGTTCAGGTGCTGGCAAAAAGAAGGCATTTGATAAATCCAAGGCTGAGTGCTTCAAATGTGGCAAAACTGGCCATATAGCTGCTGATTGTGTGTCAAAAGCTGTTGGTCAGTCATCCAAACCATACAAGACAAACAAGGATGATGGTTATAGGGTTAAGTACCTTATGGCCATGGCTAAGCTAAGGAAATTGGAAAACTCAGTGTCTTCCAATCGCCAAAAGGGACTCATGGCAGAGACATGTGACTGGGAGGACTCTGATTCATCATCTGATGAAGAAGACAATCAATGTCTGGTGGCCAACACTGATGTCCCATCAACAAACAGCTTCAAACAAGATATGGCTGAAGCTGAAGCCTTCAGCAGCTTAGAGAACTGGAATCCTACTATGATGTATAAGGTACAAAATTTTATGGCTTACAGTTCTGAAGAAAAAGTTAAAATATTTGAATAGATGCTTGTTGATCTAAAAGCTGCTGTTGAGAAGCATGATGCTTTACTATCTGAAATCTCTAAGCTTAAAACTGATCTTAAAACTAAATCTAGTAAACTGGACAGTCTCCATAAGTTGGAAACTGAGCTTGATGAATTAAAACACATCAACTCTATTTTACTGGAAGAAAAGAGAGAAACAGATATAAAGCATGCTAAGCTTCAAAAGACAGTTGACTCTTGGTGCCAATCTGCACAAAAAGTCAGCCATTGTATAAGTCAACAGATCCCTGCACAAATCCAAGCCTATCTTGGAGGGGATCTTGACACAGCAGCTTCCATTGTTGAGATCAATAATCTGAAAGAAGATTTATCCACTCTTGGTGAACTTCCAAACACATTCATTCAAAATGTGAATGGTAAACTAATCTCAACAAATAGGTTTGTCAGGCCTCAAAACACTGACAGCTTGTGTGAACTTAGCTCAAAAGCTGATGTTGGAATTTGTTCTCCATCAAGTCAGCATGCTAAGTGCTCTGCTGGTTCACACAAGCAAAAGAAAGGAAAACATGTCCAAACTGAAGTTGTGGATACTAAACCTGTTGACAAAACAGGTTCTGAGTCCAAAGCTGATGGTAAAAAGCATGTTAATCCTTTTGATGCTAAACACTTTGTAAACAAGTTTTCAAAAGGTAAGCAGCCTGTTTTCAACAAGGGTAAGTCTCATGTTGAAAACAAAACTGCTGTGATTTCAAATAAGTTTTCAATTCATAGTGGTAAACTGGTTTTAAATAAGAATAAGCTTTTCAAAACCAGACACAGTGAGTATGCTGATAGGCAGCATAAATCACAATCCAGTAGGGGCAAAGGCAAAGCCATTGCTCAAACTGAGATAATTGGGAATAAGTTTCCCAAACCTGTGGAAGCTCAAAAGCCAATCAAGCTCCCTGTCTTTGACATCTGTCCTCCTAATAAGAGGACAGATGAGGCAGCCAAAGCTGTGGCTATTGAACTATCCACTCAAGCTGTTGATTCAATAAAAAGTAATAAAACTGCTAAACCTGCTGAAAGAATCAACAAAAATAACTCAGAATGTGTTTCTGAAAGATCTTCTTCCAAAAACCCTAAAAAGAGAAAATGTTACAAATGTGGGAAGAAGACACATCTGGCCAAGGATTGTCCTGAATCTTAGGACATGAGGCCTGTTGACTCTGTTGTTTCCATCACAGCTGTCACAAGCAGTGTTTGGGATGTCACAGTCAACTGAACGTGGATTCAAGTGTTACCATTCAAATAGGGAATATTAGTGTGGATATTTCAAGTCCATCAACAAATGTTGATGTATGACGTAGGAAGAACTCCTCTCTGTGATGATTTCCCCTACAAATGACTATCACTCTGCAGGAAAAACAACCTTCCCAGGTTTGGTACTTGGACAGTGGCTGCTCAGGGCACATGACAGGTTGTAAAGAATTGCTGAGTGAACTCAGGCCTGAACAAGGGCCAAAAGTCACCTTTGGTGACAATGTGCAGGGATCCACTGAGGGATATGGAACTCTTAAAGCTGGTGCTGCAGTGTTCAAAAGGGTAGCCTATGTGGTTGGGCTAAAACATAACCTTGTTAGCATAAGCCAACTGTGTGATGCTGGCTACAAGGTTAACTTTGATGAGCACCGGGGTTACATATTGGATTCCCAAGGCAAAGTTGTGCTGTGTGCTCAACGAAAGAAAGGTGTATATGTTGTGGATATGCATTCTGCTGATCCCACAACTGAAACCTGTTTTCTCACAAGACACAAATGCTGATCTAAACTGGACTATGGGCACTGAAGGACTGTCACATCTGAACTTAGAACATCAACCACTCTGTAAGGAAAGAGTTGCGTAACAGGTTTGCCTTCTATGACTTTTGCTAGGATCGATTCATGCACAGCTTGTGAGAAAAGGCAAGCGAGGAAAACATCTTTTAAATCCAAACATAATTTCCTCTATGATATCCACTCTTCTAATCCATATGGACTTGTTTGGACCTGTTAATGTCCCCAAGTCTAGAGGCAGCTAAGATACACTCTATTTAAGGTTGATGGTTCTCCAGGTACACATGGGTGATCTTTCTAAGAGCAAAGGAGGGCTGCTAGAGAGATATTGGATTTGTCAAAAGATGGAAATGTGAACCTATGCCCAAGTAAAGCAGCTTAGAAGTGATCATGGTACTGAGTTCAGAAACAGTACTCTTGAAGACTTCTGTGAAGAGAAAGGAATCACTCAAAACTTTTCAGCTGTAAGAACTCCTCAACAAAATGGGGTTGCTGAAAGGAGAAACCGAACTCTCATTGAAGCTGCCAGAACCATGCTGTGTGCATCAGGTTTACCTTCATCATTTTGGGCTGAAGCTGCTAACACTGCCTGCTTCACCCAAAACAGATCCTTAGTGGTGAAAAGATTCAACAAGACTCCCTATGAGCTGCTCAAAGGGAGGAAGCCAAATGTCAGTTATTTCCATGTGTTTGGATGTCCCTGTTTCATTCTGAATCAAAGGGACCAGCTGTCAAGTTTGAAACCTTAAAGCTGATGACGGTGTGTTTGTTGGCTACTCTGCCTATCTCCCACATAGCCTACCGAGTATACTAAACAACAAAAGAAAGGTGATAGATGAATCTATCCATGTCACCTTTGAAGAGTCCAAAGGAAGCTTCACCAAGCTTGTCCTGAATTAGTTCAGGAGAACTTAACTTTGCCTTATCTGATGCATTCAAACAATGAAGAGGACCTCAAAGCTTTCCACTACAACCCAGTGTGGAAACCGTTAATCATGATGGACATGATGATGATTATGTCAATACACCCTGTGTGAATAAATGTACTGACTTAATTACAACTGCATGTCCAGAACCTATCAATGCTGATTTTCCCAGTTCCTCTGCTGATATGTTCAACAGTGGTCAGACATGTTCAACAAGTGAACAGGCTCAAGACAACAGTGTGTCTGAAAATCTTGAGAGCTGTTCTACAGGACCTGCTGAAGATGTTAACAACTCAGGTAAATCATCACTGAAAAATGATCCTAAGTGGATCAGGTGTCACCCCAATGATCAAATACTTGGTGACATCAACAAAGGGATACAAACACGGTGGGACAGCTTAGGGAACTTTTGTATGTTCTCTAGTTTTGTTTCACTGATGGAGCCAAAGAAGGTTGATGAAGCATTAAAAGATGATAATTGGATCACTGCCATGCAAGAAGAGCTCAATCAGTTTGAGAGAAACCAAATATGGAAGCTGGTCCCGCCCCTAAAGGTAAAACTATAATTGGCCACAAAATGGTTTCAGGAACAAGAGGATGAGCAAGGTCATGTCATTAGAAATCAGGCAAAGACTAGTTGCTCAGGGCTCACACAGGAGGAAGGAATTTACTATGATGAAACATTTGCTCCTGTGCCAGCATATAAGCAATTCGTTTGTTATCTCGCCTACGCTGCTCATAAAGAGCCTAAAGGTATTTCAAAACGGCTGTGAAGGAG
>JAANYP010001122.1:0-72905 GCA_020465985.1 Centrapalus pauciflorus
CCGCTTCCCGAAATCCATCTTTCTGTACACGTCAGCGCCACATCAGCTTTTCTCTCTCCACCTTTCCCCACCTTTCTAACTAGGAAATACCCATCTTTCTTAACATTTCCATCTTTCTTAATTTTTTTAACATTTTAATTAAGAAAACAATTATTAAAACTAAAATAATAAATTTAATAAGAAAACAATTTTTTTAACATTTTAATTAAGAAAACAATAAATAAAAACTAAAATTACGAATGAACATTAAAAAAATACAAACTAACCGTCTAAATTAAAATTAAAATTACGAACGAACGAAATAACAATTACGAAACTAAATAAAAAAACACAAACATTTACGAAACTATAATAAAAAACAACAATAAAAATAAAAAAATTATAAAACTAAAATTATATATATATATATATATATATATATATATATATATATATATATATATATATATATATATATATATATATATATATATATATATATATATATATATATATATATATATATATACACACACATGTGTGTATATATACTGTGTGTTTGTGTTGAAAAAAAAAGAAAAGAAAAGTACATAATTAATAGTGGAGTGTGTGTGTTTTGTGTTATAAAAAAAGAAAAGAAAAAGAAAGAGGGGTGGGTGAAGAAGCGGGGAGACGCGGGGAGCTGAAGCCGGGGAAGGGTCTCATTTGCTCGGGGCCGGACACCAGGGGTGGTGTTCCCGGCGGCCTGGGGCTGAGGTGGCAAGGCCGCTCCAACGCGGGGTGCCCACTCCCTTCACTCTAACAATTAACATCTAAACCCTCATATTTTCTTTCATTTACGGTTTACCATAAATCCTAAATTAAACCTAAAACCGCCTCCTCTGCGGCGCTGCCTCCTTCAGCCGCCCTCGCCCTCGCCCTCCTCCTTCACGCCGCCGCCGTCGCCCCTCCTTCACGTTCGCTGCTCCCCTTCAAGCAGTCACGCTGCCGTCGGCCCCTCTGTAAGATGAGACATTCTTGTTTCAACTATACTATGCATATATGTACTTGTATTTGTTGTTGTTGCTGCTGAGATACATCACGCACACACAACAGAATCTGTTTTGCAATCTAATTAAGGGGCTGTTGGACTTCACAAACACACGACACATTCGGATTTTCCTCTGTTTTGATCCACAAAATAACACAAGTCTAGGCCGAAGGCCATTGGCGTTCTTGGCCTAAGTTATACGGTCTTGACAACCGTAGGTTCTTTTAGGATATATATGTCCTTTGACGTCACTAAAAATGTCACTGAGATAAAACATGTCGCTAAAAATGTCGCTAAATGTATAGCTGAAGACTATGTTTTTTGTAGTGACTTGACAAACGGGATTACGTACGGCACCTATCAATTCATTTGAACTAACGGGATTACACACACATATAGGTTTTGTAAAAACGTATGTTCAACAGTGAAGATGACACCATTTCTGCTATAGAAAGTGTAAAAGATGACACCATTTTATGCATTCAGTTCAACAGTGAAGTGTAACAAACAAAAATTGGAAATGAAACAGAAACAGAAATAGGAGGAGTATTAAATAAAGATTCTATAATGTCATAAGTTATTTATAATTTAGACATAATATTCTAATTGAAAAAGAAAAGGTATTATTGATTGAAATGGGTAGAGTCAGGTAAATGTTAAATGTGGGTGGGTTTTGCTCCCCTTTGTCTGACTCTGACATGCATATATATATATATATATATATATATATATATAATATGGTTCGAGAGAGTACCACCATTATACAGCGCACCAGAAGGTACCACCTTTAAAAAAACTTTTTAAAATTTTTTTTTTCATAAAAATGTTTTAATTAACATTATGAAGATAATATGTAAATTTCACATACATTCACATCTCCTAGCTCCTAAAAAATGATGTGAACACACACTTATATAATTTTGAATATATGTGAACACGCATTTATGTGATGCATGTTTTCATGCACTTAGAGTGTTCGGATTTACGTGAAATTCACATATGATCTGTGTAATGTTAATTAAAAGATGTTCATGAAAAAAAAATTCAAAAAAAAGACTTGTAAGGATGGTACCTTCTGGTGCGCTGCATAATGGGTGGTACTCACTTGAACCTAAATCTATATATATATATATATATATATATATATATATATATATATATATATATATATATATATATATATATATATATATGTATATATATATATATATGTATATATATATATATATATGTATGTATATATATATATGTATGTATGTATTTATGTATGTATGTGATTCTCATCAAACTGTGTCCGTGTCCCTCAATTTCTTTACACATTTCATCTTTCAAGTATGGCTCTAAAAGCATATTTTACCTTTAATCCTTAGTATTATATTGATGGATTTATATGTTTAGGAAATGTTTATTATTTGGATGGATTTATATGCTTTACCGACTTAGTATTTGACTCGGTAAATTTATATAATTTGTTAGCTCTTGGTGTTGTAAATCTTCTGGAAAACGTGTGAAGAGCGAGTTCAAGGTGCGGTTCCTCGGTTTTTGGGTGTTTTTTTTCTGTTTTTTCGTCGATATTCATCTGCATTGTCTATATTGAAGTGCATGATGCATAGTGTATGTTTGCAGAGATGATTATATTTCATTATTTGAAGATTGAGTGTCGGATTTGGGTTTTTTTGCCCTAATTCTTGTTTTTTAGTTTTCGGTATTTGGGTGTTTTTTTTGTCTTTTTTTTCGAGGATATTCAGCTGCATTGTCCATGTTTAAGTGCATGATGCACAGTGTATGTTTGCAGAGCTGATTATATTTCATTATTTGAAGATTGAGTGTCGGATTTGGGTTTCTTTTGCCCTAATTCTTGTTTTTTAGTTTTCATTGTAAGTTGAGTAGAGTCATAGTGTGCTATAATGGAGTTGTTTATTGCAACAATTCTAAGATGATGTATGCATCTAAATGCATTCTACGGAATCCGTATTGCATGATGTTTTGTATGATAAATATTAACAATTTGTATTGGATTAGGGGGTTTTTAAGCTTTTGGTGTTCTATGTTGATAGTAGTTGATTGGTAAATGCAAACAAACAGTATGGTTACATATCTTGATTGTGGCAGATACATAGAAACTCGGTATGCATTATTGTGCAGTGTATGTATTTTGAATGTTGTAGTGTTCTTAGGTTGGACTTCTAGTTCACATATATTTTATGTAAGTTTTGTATATATTTTGTAGCATTGTTATAGGTTCCGAAAAAAAGATAAGTTTTTCTGGGTTGTTTGTATGAATTAGTTAGACTAATCACTCATAAAGATATGTTGTTTTAGGTTAATTGTATTGCATTCTGCCACTAAAAGTGCATGTGTAACTCATAAGATTGCGAATTCCGTGACTTCAAATAAAGTATTTTGTAACGTGGTAATCATTCAAGTTTTTGATTCTAAGTTGTCTAATTCATTGCATAATTGTACACCTGTTTAAGTATACTCTGTTAGGAAAAGGCGTTAATTAACAGCCTTTCAGCGGTTCATCACTCCCACTGGTTGTTAATGCAACAAGCACTAAATTGCATAGAGTTGGATTAGTGATCATGCTGCCTTTTGTCATGTTAGATTGTTGTGATGCTTGAAGTTCCAGTAACTGTGTATTATGTATGCGTATAAATGCATAGTGCTTACTTAATGTGTGTAATGTGAAGTTATGTGTTAGTCCAGTCATGTGTTTTATAAATGGTTGTACTGTTATGCCACGGCGTTTTGACCTTTATAAAAGTACAACTTCACATGCATCATATTTTTATTGACAAGAGTTTTGGCTCAAGTTTTGTTGTCTGTTATTCTAATTCAAAAAAGTAAATAAATTTAGGTGTGATGGGTTTTGGGGTTGGTTGAATGAGAATGAAATTTGTGTTTGTTGAAAGTTAGATGGTGTATATAAATATGGTAATGTGCACGATCGTTAATATTTCGAAGCATGAAAGGTAATTTATTGGTGCGTATGCATAGTAAATAGTTTTTGGTAGTGTCAACGTAGTATGTTTAGCTATAATGATGAATTTTGAAAAATTGCTTATAGTGGTGTTGTTTAAAATTAATATACTTGTATATGCAGTTTTATAAATGTGTATACTGTGTTGCCACTGCGTTTTGTCCTTTATAAACGAATGACTTCACGTGCATCATATATTTGGTGTATTCTGATGGATTTTCTTTGTGTCATAGTTGATGCATTCTGTTCGAGGGGATAGTGTATGCATCTTGTTTGTTTGTTGGAGTACATAGTTGCATATTGCATGATGATGGATTTTGTTTGTTGGAGTGTATATTGTTTATGTGATGTATAGTATTCCTAGGGTGTGTTATGTATTTAGTTTGGCAAGAAATCAATGGCAGTGTATTTGTTTATTTTAATTTGCATAACACAACATAGGCATAGTAACCCATGAACTTGTTACGTAAATACATTTAAGACTATCACAGGATTGTTTATTTTGCATTATGTACATGTTGTGTATTCTTAGTGTTGCATGATAAAGTTGCAACTAATTTATGTATGTGGTTCATGTTTATTATATAGGGGCCTGTTAGAAGAAGTGGAAGGCTAGGTCTCCGTTCGACATTTACAAACACCAAGGAAACCCCACTGACTATATCAGGTGAGGATAGTTCTATCGACACGAGTGGAATGGACGACTTTGTCAGTGACATATCTTCTAAGCCAGGTATGCATAGTTATTGGTTTTTGCAGATTATATAAACTGAATCAATGTGTGTGTGTCTGTGTGAGCCAGTGTGAATTACATGCATTCTGAAATGGTGACAAGAATGTATTTGTTGACACGTGTTTTGGGTTAAGTTTTGTTGTCCGTTAAGGAATTTCGAAAAATTAAATATATCTATGTGTGATGGGTTTTGGGGTTGGTTGAATGCAAATGAAATCTGTGTATGTTGAAACTTAGATTGTGTATGTAGATCTATTTATTATGCGTTTATAATTTATTATGTGTAACTTGCAAGTAATTTATGTATGTAGATCTATTTAAATGGTTTGATAATTTTGCAATGCAACTATAAATGTGGTCATGTGCATGATCTTTAATATTTCGAATCATAAGAGGTAATTTATTGTTGCGTATGCAATGTAAATAGTTTTTGGTAGTGACAACATAGTATGTGTAGTTATATTGATGAATTTTGCCTACTTTCATATAGTGGTGTTGTTAAAAATGACTATGCGTGTATACAACAACAGTATATGCAGTTTAACGTTCTGATTGAAAGTATATTTGTTTATTTTATTGTTCTGACAAACAACATATGATTTTTGAAATTGTGTATTATTTATTTATCATTAAAGTTGTGGGTTTGTCGTTATGTTATTGTTATTTAGCTGCCGAAAAAGTTGTTGAAGTGGGCAAAGGTACTCAATCTATGCATCCTGCCAAACTTGCAAAAGTAAAAAAGGAAATGGTGAGCAAGGTCAAGGGTCACGAACAGGGTGGTAAACCTGATATGGCTGTTAGAGCAAAGGATGGGAGGAAACGAAAATTGGTCTTGGATCAGCCCAGATATCCTTTGATCCGATCTCGAAGCTCTCCAAATACATTGTGTCAATGCATTGGTTCGCTGACGGATGCGCAATGGGCTGATGTAAATGCAATCGGATTTGACAATTTACTCCATCTTAATATCGACGAGATACCACTGAAACTAGGCTACTGGGTTGTCGATCACTTTGATGCTGTTGCCTGCGGAATCAAAACCGATAAATGGACAGTGGATATTGATGAAGATGCAATATATGACACCATTGGGGTACCTTCAGGGAAAATAAAGATGGAGCGACAAGATGATTCATCCGGGAACCAAGAGTTGATTAGGAGGTGGAAGGCACAGTTTACTGATCCGAATAAGATATATCCCTCGACAATTGCTTGATAAAAAAAAAGTGTATGCATGGTGGTGATATGTTCAAATAGAACTTTGTAGTGTTGTTCTCGAATCTTATGGTTGAAGGAGTCAAATCAGGACTTGCAAGTCCAAGAGTGTTGCAGTACATTCCATCTGTGAACGATATTCGCAAGTTGAATTGGTGTGGTTATGTGATCGAGTGCATGGGTAGATGCAAAAACGGGTGGAAAAGGGACGGAAGTACCTTCTTTTCCGGACCATTAACAATTTTAGCGGTAAGACTTCTATAAGTTTTTAATTTTATGCATTTGTATACGTATATGTTTTATGTTTATTAACATGTGTTTAATATTTACGAATGTGCAGCTAGTATACGTGGATAGAGTGACGTGTCCCGGGGTGAAAGACAAATCTGACAAGTCAGAAATTGTTTTGTGTTCGTGGAACACGGAAAAATTGAAAATGCGGGAGTCCCTTGAGATTGAGAATGGGGGTTTTGGTTTGGGGAAAGTATTCAAGTTTGTGCGTATGGAGGAGCTTGTTATCAAGGAGAAGTTATCTGATGCAGACAAAAATATCGTTCACGGCGATGGAGAAGAGGATGATGAAGGGCTGGACGTTCTATTGGCCGATATACAAGCGTCGGTTAAAGACAAAAAGGGGAAAGATTTGGAAAGCCAGAGTATCAGACCTCTGGGTTGTGTTGCGGAAGAAGGTAATAATATTTATACCTGTTATTTAGTTTAGTGCTGTTTTTGTCGGTCAAATGGGACGGTGGATTAATGGTTGTGTTGCGTATGGTAGTTTTGGAGCATGATGCGGAGGACATGGCATATGAACTTGACACTCAAAGTGAGAAGAACATTGATGAGCTGATCGAACTTATCGATGCTGGTCTTCAAAAAGGTAATGTGATGCATAGGTCGTCAAGGAGTTTGAAAGGTATATTAATAGTGTTAATGACATTTAAGGCGCAAATCATTGTAATGCAATTATTGAGGTTGCGCACATATATTGTTGTTAGAGTATAATTATCTTAATGTTGAGTTTATGTTGAGTTTGAAAGGTATGTACTTCGCTTTATTGTTAAACGTGCAAATCAATTAATACTTTTATTACGTGAAGGGAAAGCATCGGCGAATGAAACGGTATCCGGAACGGATGACCGGAAGATGAATATCATATCAAATGAATATAGGGAGCCGGATGTGCATTCGTCTGAAAGAAGCGTTAAAGGTAATTTTCATGAGGTTATGTTTTGGTACGCATTGCTGCTGTTGCAGGTTTTTTTTTATTTGGGGAATATGAAACCTCCATTACAACACAAATAAATCATGTGCGACATATATATAATTGTCCACATCGCTTTGGTATTACACGTGCACAGTTAATGTTAATTGAATTACATGCAGGCAAAGGATTGGAGAAGGACACGGTATCCGGTGAAGAAGTCCGGACGATTAATTTGAAGGAAGGAGGGGTGATTGAACCGGAGCAGGCTGGAGTAAACCAAGATCAAAATCTGCAGGTATAAATTTTTATGTTTGTCTTTAGTTTCAGTTTTGCATCGTCTTGAAGTATGTGATTTACAGAATGTATCTGTATTATCTTGGTTGCATGTAGTTTCAGAATGCATATATTAATGTTACAGCACATGCGTAATAATTCTGTGGTCTTGCATTATGGGTTTGTAAGATCCATAATTGATGACTAGTTATATTACGCATATATTACGCATATATTCGAACCTAAGTTAAGATCCATAATTGATGAGTAGTTATATTACGCATATGTGCGGATATGTTTGTAATTTTTAATTTTTGTGAGTTTTTAGTTTAATGTTATTTGGTGGCCTTTAGAATAACCGTTTTTCGTTTATCTTCTTTTTGATCATAATTTTTATAGGAATTCCTTGATGCATTTGATAACTGCATCGATACATTCCGGAGTTTGAGCAGCTTCATGAAAAAGACATTGCCTCTAGCAGCTTCTACTTTTGGGGATTGTGCCGAGATATCGAAGAGGAGTAAGATGTGGAAGAGGTTAATTGTGGACGAACATTTGCGGTTGAACGAGTTGATGGTGTACGAGACGGAGATGAAACTGAGACGTGCATCAAGTTCGAGTGCCCAGCAGGTGGAAATCGGGTTCAAAACTCCTTCCCCGAATGAACAAACCGATCGGAAAAATGATGTTGACAATTTAGGGAATCAGGTTCCGGAGCAGGTTAAGAGTGATTTGGTACCGTGAATGATGTGTAGTATCTTAATTCGCAACATTTGACGTGTAGTAATGTGTAAACAATTAACAACCGTATGTTTTGCAAACAAAAAAAAACTAAGTAGACATAAAATTCTATGTTATTAATATGTTTTTATGTTATTATGAATGGAATGGATGTAACAAGACTAAATTAATATGTTGGTAAAATGGATGTGCATCATATTGAATAAGTTGTTTAAGATAGTGTATCGTCATCGTAATGAAACAGGTCAAAGAACTTAGTGACACTCAATGGATGTGTTCACCCACTGTACTTGACGAGGTCGATAAGACGGTGATGCGCTATCTAATGGACAAGGAGCATGCGGATCAGGCTATGAGTGATGCACCATCATTTAGTTTGGGGTTTACGCAAATTGAGCCAGTTAACCTTTCCATCGATAGATATGATGATCCGGAAAACCCTGCACCAATTGCAGTCGTTGCACCACAACAACTATTAACAGGCGTGGGGGATGATGGTGGTAATAAATCAGAGAAAATCAGCGTTGCATTTGATCGACCTAAGAGAACAATCAAACCCGGTACATCAATGAGATCCCCGTTCATGAAACGAATACTCGATGTCGATGCGAAACTGACAAAGCTTGAACGACAAGTGTCCGGTGCATTCTTTTCACTGCAGCATGATGAAAAGTAAGTCTGATCTATTTAGAAATTTCGTATGCAATAAATGTTCTTTTTGTTATATGCATAATCTTAGTGTTGGTCGTTATTAATAAAGTATTGTTGGGACGATTCTGATTCATTGATATGGTTCCTAGTGATGTTGTGTTCGATACGGACCTCAATGTCAACTCAGTTAGGATAATACTTGAAAGCCTGATACCGGGATCATATGTAATGAATAATGTGATTGATTGTTGGTGTGCAATCTTAAATCATGAGGAGCAGTTCCGGAGCGACAGCTCTCCACTTCGTCTGTTTTTCATGTCGACGTGCCTCGTAAGTACCATATCTCATTTATTTTCATTGTAATATGCTTACTTGATCTATTGTGATGCATCAAATATGGTTTATTGAGAATGCAGACACAAAATATTTTGGATGGACAACTCAGTGAAGACGCAATGTATGAGATGTTTCGAATCAACCTCCAAATGACAATTGTTGGTGATGTAACGTTGAACACCGTAAGAAATGCCGATCTGGTATGTTATTTAAAAACGTTGAGTACACTTTTGGTATGCGTAAAATGGAACGCTGACATTTTATTGTGTGCAACAGGTGTTTTTTCCGATCATCAATAACTATCACTTTTACGTTGTGTGTTTCGATCTGAAAAGAGCGTCAATCACAATTCTTGACAACATTCATGCAGATGTATCAATAAACGTCAAGTACAATGGTGTGATCGCTAGACTGGTATGAAGTTCTTATTATTCCACCTCAAAATGCACCAAAACTTATGTATACGTGTAGGTTTTTTGAGTAATCGACATTTGAAATTGCAGCAAATGCTGTTTTCACGCTACCTGGATTCGTTGGCGCATCCTATGTGTGCTCGTGTGGCAAATGCTACACCTACAAAACCAATATTACCTTGGGGTGTGCAAGAAGAGTACATCGATTGTGGTGTCTTTGCAATGCGGCACATGGAAACGTACATGGGAAAAGCCAGCAAGGATTGGAATCATGGATTAACAACGAATATAGATAAACAGGCCAGACAGATGCACACGCTAAGGAGACGTTACATTACAAAAATATTGATGCACCCTATTTACAAAGTACGGGTGAGTCTTATCAAAGAGTTCACACTTTATGATCAGTTGTCAGATTACGAAAAGGCAAGGTTGTCAGCAAACGCTGATGCGTCGAAGGACATGCGTTTCGAAAAGTATTGGGGGTCGTAATTTTACACGAGTATTTGTTTGGAGTTGTTTTTTTTCTGCATGCAACGGGAGATATATGACTTTTTTTTAAATCGTTTTTAGTTGGCGTTGGTTAAATATAGAGTTTGATGATGGTATTGTTTTTAAAGAACGGATCATGGAACTTGAACATTGCTTGCAATATGGTATTAGTAGATTACCTATTCATTGTTTATTGATTTCGTCATAAATGCATATGCACATATTCAACACATTCATGCGTATCTCCGTACACGTTTATTTGTAATTGTGCTTTGTGTAAAAGCGTAAAAAGTAGATCAACCGCTGAAAACTTTATTGAAGCCGACCTTGAAATTAAAAGATAAGTTATAGTAACTATATCGTTAAAGCTGCATAATCATGCATATAGTTTCTTGGTGATAGAGTTGTCTATGCGCCCACGATTTATAGACCATAAAACATAACTGTTATGCAAGCTTCAAAACAGAAGCTATGAAACTGACTGCAAACATCATCATCACAATGAAAATTCTATCCTGGTGCACCATGTAGACCGGTAGATTGGTAAATATCAATGGTGGAGATGAGGGTGGCATGATTGCATGTTGCATGGGCAAATCCATTATAATATGAAATGTGCATGGACGAATCCATTATAATATTAAACATGATTGGGAAAACCAGTATACATGCACTATGCATGTAATCAAAAACCATTTTAATGTGCAATATGCAGTGGCTTCAACCCATGAATATCAGATTCATACAACATTGCATGTTATAATGTTTGTAATCCATTTGTACAATTGATGGTGAAAAATACTGTATATGATTGTTGATGGTATCAAATAAAGGGGGAAGTTGAAAAATACTGGCTTCAACCCATGAATACCAGTTAGTGTATTGTACATTGCATTTCTGGTCAAGGTGCATGTTGAGAAAGGAATACGTATATCACAATATTTTAGCACACAGATCATCAACAATTGGAATTCAAGTGGGATAGTAATAAGTGATATTATTACAGTACGCAATGAGGAAATAATAGAAAATGCCATCGGTGAAAACAATAAAATGTCTAAACATTTGTATCGGCAAACGGGGACAATGCATTTCAGGGGGTAATGGTTCAGTGCATCAACTGGTTGTTATCTTCTTTGGGCAGTTTCGTGAGTCGTGTAGTGCAGGTTCCTTGCAAAGCTTGCAAATACGTTTCTTACGCTTGCTTTTTGATATTGCCTTTTCTCGTTCACCTTTGAGTCTTTTTTTATTACGACAACCTTTGTTCCGTATCCCTGTCGGGGCATGTATTGAAACCTCTGCCGGTTGTGGAACACCCAACAAAAACTCGATTGCATCGTTTTTGTTAGGTGGTGGTTTGTCTTTGTGCAATTGGTGTAGATCACTCTTTATCTTTTTTAGTGCGTCTATCACGCCAGCAGTTGCGTCGTCGTCGTGTACAACGTAACTCGTTATGTCAGATATCAAAGAGTTGATCTGGTGAACATTCTTTCGAGGTGATACTGATTTTGAGGGTCTGTTGTCTGATACGGTTAGTATTTTTTGCACCACGTCTTTTGTCCATCGATTAACAACGTATCTATCAGGAATTTCGTCAACACCACACAGCCTGAATGCATATAACACATGTCGGCATAGTACCCCTAGTCGTTCAAACATTCTGCATTTGCAAGACGCGGTACGTTCAGTGAGAGACACAATTACCTGCATATCGCAATTTTACAGAAAATAACACAGATTAAATAACGTGGATGTATTTGTACATCATAATTTAAAATTACAGGAAGTTAGCTTACCTCGGACTCCATGTTTGATTCTATGTCAAGTACCTTGCATACCTTCATCCCAATGTTGTATTCCTGAAGACCATTAGTCGCCATGCATGACATTGCAGAGTTTTCTATCTCGACTTGATAATCCAAGAAAATTGATTTAGTGAACAGTTGTGCAACTTGACGCTCGGATTTGAATTTCGTTTTAAGTTTAGGTGTGGTGTTCCAAGACTTTAAGTCCTTTTTTCGCTGTTTCTCGCGCTGGTGGTCCATTGCAGTCTCAAATTGATCATAAAACTCAACAAGAGTTGAGTCACCATTTGTGAAACGCCCAAAAAATGAATTTTCACTTTCCGACCTTGAAGTTGTCCGCATCAAACCGGACAATGGAAGGTCGTATGAAAAAGAAGGTATCCATTTTTCTCGCATGTCCCATAAGTCGCAAAACCAATTGTGTTCTTCGTAGTTGTAGTCCCTCATCAACGACGTCCAGCTTGCTTCGAAATCCTTAGCTCCCATTGTCCTATTCCAAACAATGCTATTAAAACGCCTCAAGAACTCCTCATCGTTGCACGGACGTGAACCAATCTGTTGGCCAATCAATCACACATGGATGCATATAAAAATGCTGTTTGTATAAATACATGGAAATTAATTAATACCCAAAGTATAGTTGTGGTTTTCATTTACCTTTTGTTGGAGCTTGCTAGTGATATGCCACATGCAAAACCGATGTTTATGACTGCCGGGTCTTGGTCAGTAAAAACAAAAGTCGGCTCCTTACCAAATGTTGTGAGAAATGCATCCATAAGCCACTTATATGATGCACAGTCCTCTCCTGCTATCAACCCCGCACCAAAGGTGACACATTTTTTGTGGTTGTTTATGCCCGTGAATGGTACAAACACCATATCATGTCTTTTAAACAAAGATAAGAGTAGCCAGGTATCAGTATAAAATTTTCAACAATTTAAATAAAATGGTTTATAACTTTCAATGTTTTTGAGAGTACTCACTGGTTGGTTCGGTAAGTTGCATCAAAAGATATTACATCCCCAAATGCATCATAGTTACACTTGGCAATGTAATCCGCCCAGAATACATCGCGTAATATCCCATTTTGATCACATGTGTACTGCATCGAGAAACCATTGTCATTATCATGTTTCCTCCTTAGTTTGTCGATAAACATTTGTGCATCATTTTCACCGATGAAAAGCCTTATATCCCTTCTGAAATTCTTAAAATCCATTTGAGTTGCGTGGACATTGTTAAACCCACCGTGAACCTCTTTCAGCAAATTGTGGGATTTGCATGGACCAATGTTGACATTGCCGACCTTATGGATGAAGCATTTTTGTTGAAAATCAAGCTTACGGGCCGATTTCAGTAGATGCCTATCCTCAGCTTTCACAAAGTCATGGTTATGAAACTGATTAAACCGATATACCTGATACCGTTGACCACCGAGTAGCCTGAAACGTATGCATGCAGGACACCTGGTGCGTGTTGATGACGTGCAACGTTGATTGGAGCTAGATTCGTTGTCAACACTGTTATTTCCGGATTTGTTACATATTATCACCTTCAATGTTATCACGCCATCACGGTTTCTTTTTTGTGTTGACTTCCGAGTATCAAAACCACATTCGGCGGCATATTGTTCGTATGCAAAAATACCTTCGTCCAAAGAAGCGTATACCTTACCTTTAAATGGAATTTCACCGTCGTTAAGCTTCGGCTTCTTGTAGGTAGACCCACCTGGTGAGGTGAACTCATTGCTGTCGCAACCCTCGTGTGGAGTGTCGTTACCTATCAAAAACAACTCTCAACAATGCAAGCCATCAAGACATTTAGCGTTTACATGATATTTGATGACACTAAAAATTTCATTAAGGAACGAACAGCTCAACATTCCAGTATGCATTTAAACTAGACAATTCATAGAAATTGATGGGATGATTCAAACAACCCGGTTCTGCATTAAACTGAAAATGTATGTATCTTGATAACTGGTTCACTATACGGGGCATATAAATGTGCGTGCATTTAGCTGATATCCAAGTAGTTATTTTAACTGATCACTTGCTTATTGTATATAAACTAAGCGTTACATGCATAATAATGCGATTCCAGAATATGCAGTGTTAGATAAATTCCAGCATGAAAACTGATGTAAATGCAGTGTTACATGCATAATAATGCGATTCCAGAATATGTTAAAAAACTAAGCAGTTCATATATATATGCGATTCCAGAATATGTATATAAACTAAGCAGTTCATATTAATAACAAGATGCGTTCCTCTTATGGTTACTTGGTCTTACGTGGTCCATTTGATACGTGAGGGGATGACTTACATTCATTATTTTCGGATATTTGAAACACATTGTTCTCGGAAGATTGCAGTTCATCGAAGGTGTTGGATGAACCCATGTGAATGTAAATCAAGCTTCAGATCTTGTTGTCTTGCTGAAGCGGAAAATGGCAGAATATCGAGCAGAACTCGATGGAAGGATATCGTGCAGAGTTGTTCGCCGTGAAGTTGGTGGAGTCGCCGGATGGAGGGGACGGCAGGGTATGGTGAGGATGACCAGGAGATAGATTGGAATGTTTGAATGAAAAGAAAGTCAAACTAACCTAACAAAAATCTCCAAAAAATTTTGCTAACTTTTAGCTAATTCCATGTATAGATTCCGATCATGATTAATACAAGAAAATTAAAATATCTGAATATTATTAATTAATTGTTAAGTTTTCCCATAATACCCTTATTGCATTATTGGTTGATGTGTTGTGCAAGTTTGGTTCCCATTTGGTTCCCAATGCATATGGTGCCCCATAGAACCTCAATCTATATATATATATACACACACACAGACACACACACACATATATATATATATATATATATATATATATATATATATATATATATATATATACACACACATATGTATATATACACACATATATATATATATATATATACTCATATATATATATATATATATATATATATATGTGTGTGTGTGTGTATATATATATATATGTATATGTATGTATTGTATGTGATTCTCATCAAACTGTGTCCGTGTCCCTCAATTTCTTTACACATTTCATCTTTCAAGTATGGCTCTAAAAGCGTATTTTTACCTTTAATCCTTAGTATTATATTGATGGATTTATATGTTTAGGAAATGTTTATTATTTGGATGGATTTATATGCTTTACCGACTTAGTATTTGACTCGGTAAATTTATATAATTTGTTAGCTCTTGGTGTTGTGAATGTTTTGATAATTAATCGTTGTGAACACGGTTATGACGATTGATAAGAGTTGGACTTTATTACACAAGAATTCCATTGAATTTTAGAATGGTCTCTAGATATTTCTCTTGAGATGTAATAACCATTTGAACTTTGAAGGTAAATGTCGTTGCCCATGTCATAGATGTAACAATAGTTCTGAGATCGACGAATACATGACATAAGCATTTTTATTTCGAAATATCTTTTCATATGTTATTTTTATGCTTATATATACTAATGTCAAGAACATTTATAGTGAATTTACTACTGTCATGCTTGGGAATGATCCAAAGTCGACATTTAATTTGTTCGCTTGAATTTGTAGGCTTGAAGAGAAACATGGAAAAACTAAAAATTTCAAGCTCACTAAGATATTTGAAAATAACAATTGTTAGCCATTGCTCATCTACTTTGACGTATTAGACCAGAAGACCTATCGACTAGTTGGTTCCTTAGCAAAAGAGTTTAAAAGCTTGCTCGGGGTTACTTTGAGGAAGCACATTCCGTTTACTTTTGAATCTTGGAATAAAGTCCCTTTGGAGCACAAGACTGTCATTTGGCCCCAAAATGAGGTTGAAATTTTTTAAAATATTGAAATTGTAAAAAAATATACTACGTTGCTAACTATTTCTTATAACGTGCAGACATATTTCGATACGAGACATCATCTGGATGGTAGCCCGACAAAGGCTACAAATGTCGTGAACAGGGTTTCAACACATTGTGCAAAGCTTTACTCGAGCAGCAAAAATAAATTCAAGTAACGCCATTTCACGAACAGAGGGGGCCACGATTGTGTAGAAGCACTCTGCCAACAACCACCGCCCGACATGCCTCTTCAAAGTTGGAATGAACTTGTTGATTATTACACAAAGGAAGACAATGTTCATAGAGCACATGTGAATTCTGTTAATCGAGCTATGCAACCATACCCGAGTTACCATGGTAGCAAGGCATATGTTGAGGCACGTTATGAACGGAGATCTTTACGCGGATTTGACAAATAAAATCAAAGAAAGAAGAAAGCCTAAGTCATACCAAATACCACTGGCAGTGTACCAGTCGTAGTTAGTATAGCTAGAAGCTGACCTCGGGGATTATCGAACTCAAAAAACGGCATGAAGGATCGAGATATCGATACTAGGATTATCACTAATATCTAGCCATGGATAAGGGTTGAGGATGATTACAACCCTAAATATTTAAAACTATACTATCTATCAGGCTACTAAAATTATAAACTTTAACGCTAAAACAGAATAATATCAGATTTATTAATAGCAACACTCACTTGGATACGTCTTTTAGGATTAATGGAGTAAAAGGGTATAAAAACACTTAAGATGTTTTTGGTCAAAGAAAATTAAATTGGAATTAAATCCAACCGTTTTAAATATTTTAAGCTTAAGAGTTTGAAATTTTGATGTAAAACCGATTCATGGACATATTTTATTAATTTCAGAAAATCAAGTATGGAGTTTTCCAGTATTTCCCAATTTCTAAAAATCAACAATAAATGTCTTTTACGATTAATTAAATCAACTAAATCTAGCTTTTAGAGATTAAAACTGTCTACACGTCAAGCGCTCGGAAATAACTCTAAATATTCAATTTAGCCGCATAAACATCAATCAAGTCTAAGGAAATCAAAGATTAAATTAATCCTATAATCACAATATTGCTAAGAATTAATTTGCATACAATGATTTCACAATTTATTAACTAGTCACTATCTCATAATCACAATAATGCTAGAAATGGCAACCAATTAATAAATCACTTAAATTTGATAAAGTTTATAAAAATCAGAATTTATAATCAATAATCATGATCACAATAATGCTAGAAAATCAACTATAATTCTGATTTTACACATATTAATCGTATGAATAAAAAATACATCAATGAATCAAACACTTTTCAACCAAAGCCATCAAATACTCCATTAATACATGTAAAAACGTAGCCAAGCAAGTGCTTGGCTAAACTACTCACTAATCATGTTAAAAACAATAAAATAAACAAGATCCATGCTAAACATAATCATAACAGAAAGTAAATTCGGAAAGAGTGTACCAAAAAACCGTAAGAAACACGAGAAACACCCGCAACCGAATGCTTTGATCCACTCCAATAGCCGAATGATTCACTAAACTAATCTAAACTAAGCTAAAAATATAAATCTATCGAACACCTAGTAATTGCACCCTAAACTATGTGTAAAAGTTCGACCAAAAATTGCATAAAAAACGAAACGGCTGCTGTCTTTTTATATTTTCTTGGGATCGCGGCCGCGCTGAGTCCATTGCGGGCGCGATAAGAAGCATGGGCGCGATACGCAGATCGCAGGACAGCGCGGTCGGGATGAAATGGCCGCGGCCGCGATCAGGGCAGCTTGGTCAAAGTCAACAGGATTCCAAGGGAGACCGGCTTAGCCCGTAAATTTGACACTTAAGCTCCATAATCCATTCTTTTCCAATTCAGACAACCCTTGAACTGCAAAACACAAAAATAAACAAATCATGGTCGTATTTAAACAATTCGAGGCAAAAATAACCTAAATCTGGAGCAAAATATGACTAAAAATATGTACAAAATATGTCATAACAAACGGCTAAGTCGTTTTATTTCTGTATCAACCTATTACGTATATACTAGAACCCATTTATTACTTATTTATTAAACGACCCATTTTGACCCGTTATTCAACCTATTTAGTATATATATTCAATTCATTTTATGTGTTTTCAGCGTCAAATTGATGGTGTATATCCAAGCCTGATTGAAACGTTTCGTACAAATCATACGAAAAATGGGACATTTGTCGTTGGTAGTCTTTCTTATCAACAATAAGTAAGTATTTTTTTTTTACTCAATGTACGAAACTAAATAAAATATACTCACATCGATTATTATTGTTTTGTAACTATATGGAAAAGATGGTGGCATTGAAAAGTGCTCAAACTAATGTTCCCAACCCATTGACTGAAGAGAAAATCTTCGAACAAGTGTTGGGTACACGTCGCGGGCACAATTGGGGACGTGGGCAAATTGTTCGCCGTGCCAATTCTTCATCAAATATCTTAGCTGAACGATCTAAGTCCGCTGGGGAAACTTCTTACACCCAAGCCGAGGTTGATGCATTGTTGGAGAAACAAGCTTCAAAATCTATAACATTGTTGGCGAAACAAGCTTCAGAATCTTCAATTAGACATTCGAGAATGGAGGCTTGATTGGAGGCCATTATACCAGGTTTGAAAGCCAATATATCAAAATTGAGTTTCGGATGAAGACGAGGAAGATCATGGTGAAGATTGAAAAGTAGGTTTGTTAGTATGGAACCATGTTGTGTAAATGATATTGTTTTGATACTTGTTTTATGGTGGTAATGTTATGTTAAATGATATTGGTTTATGGTGGTAATGTTATGTTAAAACAGCAAAAACAACAATTTGTCGGCAAAAAATTGTTGGGCTGGCGTGAGGACATGTCCTCACGGACACTTGAATCTCAAACTACTGCTCTGATACCATCTCGATGTGACACCCTTGCCACAATAACCACCATTACAATACACCCAGGATTAATCACCAAACATACATTTACATAATGATCTGAAAGCTTAATATAATTGCGGAAGCATTAAAAGTACAAAATAAAAATAATACAATAGTTTCAAACACCCTATGGTGCTACAAGGTTCCAATACTAAGTCTACATACTCAATTCATTATTACAACATCCAGAATATATTACAACATTGGTCCTATAGCACATTTACCGATTGTGTAGTAGATATCTTCCAAGACTTCACAAATGACCTAACTAGAAGGTCCGGCAGTAGACTTTCCTTTTCCTGTAAAAATTCAACAACTGAGGGGTAAGCGAATGCTTAGTGAATACACAGATTTACGCATTTAATAAATCTTTATGAAGCCCCAAGAGTAACGCCGACGACGAACGTCGTATACTCTCTTCCTACACCAAGTACGGAGCAAGAGCCGCAGCTCCTTCGAGCCCAAAGCTCGGCATATAAACCAACCATCTGAGACAGACATAACATCGGGGATGACTTACTGCCTACCAGAACCTCGGAGGGATCAGCTCTGGGTCATATAGCGCAGTAACATCGGAGTAACAGATGCGACCCGCCGGTCCATCGATAGATGCACAACAAAAGAACGGACATGCAACAAGATCAATGTGCATCTAAATCTACGCAAGTTAGTAGAATTCCAAACGATAATGAAGCAACATGTCTCAGCACGCAATAGCTAACATAAAGCAGATATAAACTTGCGAAATCATATGTACTCACAGTGGGTGCGTTATTAAACTTTTAATCAATATTATTTCTCCTCGGGCTTTCAACCGGATCCACAAAGTACCCCACTGTGGGTTAAACAACACCACAAGGGACCTGTTATGTCAGTTGTAACAAAACATTGTGTCAATAACCTGTTTAATTTCATAAAACTTAATTTTATAAGTTTTGCAACATTTGACCCGAAATTCGGATCCCATACCCGAATTCGGACCCCACCCGAATTCGGTCCCATATTAAGTTCGGACACCATGTGAATTCAGTCCACATACATATTCGGACCCATATTAAGTTCGGACCCCATGTGAATTCGGTCCACATACGAATTCGGACCCAGCTTTTCGGATCCATCCGAATTCCAACACTTGGAAATATTTTCCTGTTTTTGTATATTGAAATCCGGACTTCATCCGAATTCAGACCAGATCCGAGTTCATCTCGGATCCGAATTCGGACCATCTGTGTTCAAAATTGTGCAGTTTTATCATTTTCCAGATTTAATTTCCATCATTTTTGTACTTATTTAGTGTATGAAATAAATTATGCCAACAAGAATACACTTAATTTCAACCGTTTTAACTCTAGTATCAACACTTTTATGTACCAAATTGAACACTTTTTGTCCATTTTTGTCCAACCGTCGAACACACACACATTAACACACACTAATTTCCAAAAAATCATACTTAGGGGTTGAATCAGGAGCTGAAATTCAATATATAACATCTTATATACTAGATTTAAACGAATCCACAACAATATAACACATGCATTTACATATGAAACTCCAAATCTATGTTTCGGATTTTATCAAAACCGAACCAAAATGCTCCCAAATTCAAAATTTAAAGAATTATTACCTCAAATCTTCGATTGCAGTGTTGATAGTTCCCTTGGATGATCTTGATTCCAACTTTTTAAACTTCAATTCCACAATTTGATAATCTTGGATTGTTTAGAGAGAGAGCCGAGAGAGAGTTTGAGAGTTTTAGTGAGAGAGAGCTTTGTTGAAATGAAAGGAATAAAAGACTTTCCACCCTTTTATTCCATACTTTCGACTCTTGACACCTTTAGTCCCTCCACATATCCGGTTCCATTAAATACTGCTTTATAAAATAAAGAATTCTATCTTTATCATTATCCTTAACAATTTAATAATTATATTCACTTAAATAAATTGAAATTTCTCAATTTCTAAATAAAGCAACCAACTTTCATAATCCAACTTAAATTACATTAATTTAAAAATTCAGCTAATAAAACCTCAATTACAATAATTTAAATCCGAGGATGTTACAACTAGACACTCGATACCTTGATTAGAAATCGAGTAAGAGAGTAAGAAAAATCGAGTAACAGAGAAAGAAATCGAGTAACAAAGTAAGAAAAATACAAATTATGTTACCTTGAAACCCGAGACACAGAACAGAGCGAAGGGGATGATCGACGTGCTTAAGTTTCTTACGATCGATGCAAAGAATCGACTAGATCGAGGGGATGATCGATGAAGGGAGAATTTTATCTTACCGTCGTGTGCCTTGTTCTACTTCCTTCCTTGTGCCGACTAAAGATGAACGTGATGTTTCATCTTCCGTGTGTGTGTGAAGGGAGAAAAACTTCATATGTGTGGTTGAATGATCGATGATGGAAAAGATTTTCGGAAAAAGAAAGGGTATAAATTTCATTAACAAAATAAAAATAATTTTCAGGGTTTTAATTTTTTTAAAATTGATTAGATTCTTAATTATAAAAGCATAAATAAATAATTTGGATATATTTGATATATTTAAAAGTCTTTAATGGTATATATGATACTAAAGTTTTAAATTGGGTAAATATGATATTATGAAGTTTTAGAATGATATATATGAAATTCTTTTTTTGACTTGAGTATATATGATATTATGCAGTTTTAGAGGGATATACACGAAATTTTACCTAAATTGAAAGTGTATCTGTAACATCCCAATTTAATTTACATGTAATAAACGATTAAGACCCAATTGATGTATTAATGGATTAATATTTCGATTAAAGTAAATTCCGTGCACAAATTTAAATGTATAATGATGAGAAATCATCATTGTTGTTTTTGGAGCAAACATAATAATAAGGAACCATCATTGGTAAGATGAACATCGATCAATATTAAAAATATCATCATCATCGTCGTCTTTTGAGCGACAATAACAATGAGGAACCGTCATGGTCGATAAAAATAAAATCCAAAGTGTAGATATTTAAAAAGGATAAAGTGAGAAAAATGTAAAGTTGAAGGGGGTATATTGCAAATAAGGAAAAGTTGAGAAGAGTATATGAAAGTGAACGGCCACTTTCATATATTCATTTCTCTCCCTATAAACTCTCTCACCATCTCTTTCTTACTCTCTCTAAAACCCACGGCTTCTCTCAAATTTCCAAATCAAGAACACAAAAACGTTGGATTAAAGTGCTGAAAATCTGGAATTGAGTTGCTAGAAAGGAACTATAACTACTACAACCATCGATTTGAGGTAAGACTTACTTAAATTTACGAATTTAGAGGTTTTTGTGTTCGGGTTTTAAGAACATCGAATCAAAAATTTAAGTTACAGATGTTAACGCATGTTGTCTTTTCAAGCTGAAATGTTTAAATTGAGTTATATACAAGATATGTACCAAATTTCAGCTTCTGATTCAACCTCTGAGTATGATTTCAGACTTTTACTATGTGTTTTGGTGTATGTTCGACGAACAGTTAGTATATAGTCAAAAAGGTTCTGTTTTGGGTATCAAATATGTTATGTTGATATTAATAAGTGTTAAAAAGGGGATATTGGACCTTGTACCGACACATTTTAATCACAGGATTTGTACAAAAGTGACCAAATGAAATTTGGAAAACGATAGAAATGACTAAGTATGAACTCTGGTCTGATGAACACATTTCGGATACATCCGAATTTCGGACCTAATGAGTCTCGAATGAAACTTGAAGAACCATTACAAGTCAGGACACGAACTTCAGATCTAAATGCAGCCGAACTTCGGATCATGCTAACATCCGAATTTCGGATGTTTTGACCAGGAATAATAAACTGAGAATCTAAGGATGGAACTATGAACCATCCGAATTTTGGGTCTATCCGAATTTCGGATGAGGTCCGAACTTCGGGTCATTTTAAGAAATTGAAAGTAAATTTTATGAAAACTTATGAAATAAATAAATATTGACGTTGATGTCCTTATTCACTGACTTAGCAGAATCTTTGTGGTATTGACTAACACACATTGATTTATAACTGCGGTAAAAGCCTGTGTTGACGGTTCTAAAAGCCTACTGGTATTGTGTAAGACCCGGTGCCGTCCTTCTAGGGCATCCTTGCTAAGTAAAACCACTATGAGTAATAGATTACTATTCAAGCATTGATTGTCTTTGCATTCATATTTGTTGGCATGTTCTTGTTGCTCATAACATATTAGTTGGCACTCTTATATGATTTATTGTTATTGATGCACACTCGTACTTGACATGTTATAAACATGTAGTCTGCATTCATTTGAAAGTGAATCCTTTAGTACATGCTCCGGCATGATGATAATCTCATAATCCGATGTGACCTGGGCTGAGGATTGACAGCAGGCCATTGTCGGGTACTGATCATCCCATATACTCTCATTCCAGCCAGGTTGTACATCCCCGATCGATATTTGAACTGCCATGGAGACTTATGTCTCAGAAATCCATGCTTTCTCTGCATGATGAAAACTTGTTATCCGTGTTCTCCGCACGAAGGGGTAAACATTGCCCGTGTTCACATTTGGTTTGTAAAGAAATATTTGTTGAATATGTAATATGTTATCTCACTAAGTGTTGGGAAATATTCTAAGTATGTCAAGCTGTTAGTTAGATTTCTCAAACTGTTAGTAGATTTTCTGTGTAAGTACAAAGTTCAAGCTGTTAGTTGAAAAAGTTCGAGCTGCCAGTTCAAAAGTTCAAGCTGCCAGTGTTCAAACTCAAGCTTCTCAACAGATAAACTTCAAGCTGCTCAACAGCTCAATAAACAGAAAGTGCTGATATTCAGGAAAACATATATTTTGAAGATTCAAGCATATCTACTATAATAGAAATCAAAGTTTATCAAGGAAATAAATCAGAAAGCAATATATATATATATATATATATATATATATATATATATATATATATATATATATATATATATATATATATATATATATATATATATATATATATATATATATATATACATAGAATAGGTTTTTCTATTGTAGGTCTGCACGTACAAGTTTATTCAGTTGTAATTGTCTTTCTGATTAAGTTTTCATAAGCCTCTAAGGTTGAAAAACCCTAAGAACAATCTGTGTTCTTCGTCTAATCAAACAATTTAGAGGTGATTGTAATCATTGAGTTTGGGAATACAAATGACTTTTGATTATTGATTGTGTTTATGTGATTATTTGTTTTTGAAAGCTTTCTTAAAACAGTTAAGTGTTATTCCGCAAACTTCTTAATTGGACTTTGATTCAATACAAGGTTATTGGTTTATACTCTGATTAATTCAAACCAGTTAATCTTAGGTAGTGAATTTTGATCTTGACAAGTGGTATCAGAGCCACAAATTTTTCTTTGTTTTCAAAGTCAGAAGCTTTCTTTTAAAATTTTAATTTTCTAAAATGGAATTTGATAATAGCAGTAGTGGATCTGGGCAAGGACTCAAAGTGCCTATGCTCAAACCCACTGAGTTTGAGATGTGGAAACTCAGGATTCAACAACACATTCAATTTATTGATTATGCCATATGGGAAGCTGTTGAATTTCCTCCTGTAGTTGATCCTGAACTTGATGCTGAGGGCAAACCCATAAAAACTCCTCCAAAAACTGAACTTGAAAGAAAGGCTAGAATGAATGAAGTGAAAGCTCTTACACTTCTACAGATAGCCATTCCTAATGCTTATCAACACCAGTTCAAAAAATTTTACACTGCTCATTCTCTCTGGATAGCTTTAGGGAAAAGATTTGCTGGCAATGCTAGCACCAAGAGAAATCAAAAGGATCTTTTGAAACAGCAGTATGAGAACTTTTCTGGTGGCAAGAATGAAAACCTTACTCAAATATTTGACAGGTTTAACAAACTGATAGGTGAATTGGAGAGTGCCAAAGTCTGCTTAGATCAAGATGAAGTAAACAGAAAATTTCTTAGATCTCTTGGTGAAGAGTGGACAGTCTATGCTGCACAATGGAGAACCAAAGACCCTCTTGATGAAATAGAGTTGGATGATCTTTACAACAGTTTGAGAGTGTTTGAAAATGAGATTGAAACTAAAAAGAAATCCTTTTCTTATAATCATAACACTGCTCTACTGTCACCAGCATTATCTGATAAATCTAACTGTTGTGATTCCTTTACAGGTGCTGATGGTAATTCTACTGAAGCTCATTATGAAGCTTTTGTTGCCAATGATGGACTGTTTGCTTTAAATACTGAAGATTTAGAACAAATCCATCCAGATGATCTAGAAGAGATGGACTTGAAATGGCAGCATGCAATGTTGACTATGAGGGCTAAAAGGTTTTCGAAAAGAACTGGCAGATCCAACTTTCAAGCCAGACCAGAAGGGAAACCAACATTTGGTAAATCCAAAGTTGAATGCTTTAAATGTCACAAACTTGGTCACTTTGCCAGAGAATGCAGATCCCAAGGTCAACAGCCACCAAGACCCCAGCAAACCAATCAAGTTTCATCATCACAAGCACTTGTCTCTCAAGAAGACAATGTGTTTGACTGGAGTGATCAGACAGAGGAAGAGTTTCAAAATCAAGCTCTAATGGCAGAAACATCAAATGTCACCTCCACTGAACTACCATCTGAGGTAAATGCTAAACTCTGCTCTCAAACATGCAAAAATATGGTCAAAAAGTACAGAGATCATAATGAGAGCATGTGCAAAACTCTAGTTAAGATGGAAGAAAGGAGATATGAGTATATGCAGGCCATAGAAGATCTTGAAATACAGATCAATGACTATAATGATAATGAGATTTAAATGGGACATGATAGAACATATCATGAGTGGGAGAAAAAGGAGCTGAATAAGAAAATAGAGTCCCTAAATAAGAAATTAGATGAGGCTGATCAGAAGGTGTTAGAAGCTAATAAGAAACTAGAATCTGTCAATATAGATCTAGGAAACTTCAAATTGGCAAATCAAAAGCTGGAAGACCTAATGGAAGTTCAATTCAAAGATAGGGTAAAATCTCAGCTCGATCCCAAAGAAGGTATAGGATACAGAGCCACTCCACCTCCATACAACAACAAATACATTCATCCAATGAGTGAATTTACTGATAGGCTTGTTAATGAACCATTAGATGAGTCTATGACCACTGTAGATCCTGTCCTTGAAACCAGTCCTGAATCTAAAGAAGATCTCATTAAAAATGAAGACTGTGAGTGCAAAGAAGCTAAGAAAGGACACAAAACAATGAGTGTACCTATAGCAGCCCCAAACCCCAGTAAGAAAGGAAAAGAGAAGATGAGTGTATGCCATGCTGCTCCCCAGGTTTCTGTACCTTCTAACTGTAACACTGCATCTTCCTCAAAAGGTAATAAAAGGGGTAAGACTGTTCCAATCTGCACATGCCAAAAGCATGGTGTCCAAAAGTTTCCCAAACAACAGCAAGTAAGGGGAAATCAAAGGAACAAGAATCAGTTATGGTCTGATAAAACTGGTTCTCAAATCAAAACAGTCAAAAGATGTTTCCATTGTGGCAGGAAAAACCATTTGGCCAGACATTGCTTGTACAAACCATCTGTTGCAAAACAGACTGTGGTTCAGAAATAGGCATTTGTTAAAAACACTAAAAATCTTAAGGTCAAACCACCTGTTGCACCAGTTCCAAAGAAAACAGTTGATCACAGGTTCTCAAAAATCAATAAAAAACAGTCCACACACCAAAAACAAGTTTTAGCAAAGCCAAAATCAAAGTTTAAACAGATATGGTGTGTTAAAGGCAAAAACTCAGGTGAAACTGTTGATACAAATGTTGAAACTGCCAAGTCTAAAGGTGAAACTGTTAGTGCAAATTCTGAAGCTGTTAGCACTGCAGACTCAGTTCAGACTGCTAGGCTCAAAACTGGGACTGGTAATGGATCATCTGAGACTGTTACTGCAAAGGTTGGACAAAACACCTGGATACCTCATGTCATAACTAAATACTCTCCACAGAATCAATCAGTGGATCTCACTAAGTATAAGAAGTCAAAGACAGTGTTTAGTTATGTCAATGCACAAGGACAACCCAAAACCAACTTGGTTTGGGTTTACTCCACTACTAACTAAGCTTTTATTTGTGCAGGGCACCCACAGGTCACAACACAAAACAAGATGGAATTTGGACAGTTGGATGCTCTAGGCACATGACAGGAAACTCTGATTGCTTGTCAAACTTCAAAGGCTTTGAAGGTGGATTTGTTGCATTTGGAGGAAATTCCAAGGGAGGTAAGGTAACAAGTAAAGGCACTGTCAAAGCAGACAATATGGTTTTCAATGATGTTTTATATGTTGAACAACTGAAGTAAAATTTATTAAGTGTGTCTCTAATCTGTGATAAACAAAATATTGTTGTCTTCACAGATTTTGAGTGCATTGTTCTTTCAAAATATTTTAAAATTCCTGAAAATCTTATTTTACTTAAAACACCAAGAAAGGACAATGTCTACTGTTTGGACACAGATCTTTTATCCAAATCAAGTAGTTTAAGTTGTTTGATATCTAAAGCATCATCAAATGAGTCTGCTCTTTGGCACAGAAGAATGTGTCACATGAACTTCAAATCCATGAATGTGCTGGTCAAAAAGAATTTGGTAAGAGGTCTACCACAAAAGGAGTTCATTTGTGATGATCATTATGTAGCATGTCTTAAAGGCAAGCAACACAAATCTTCTCATAAGGCCAAAGAAGTAAATTCAATCTCATCTGCTCTTCATCTTGTTCATATGGATCTCTTTGGTCCAACATCTGTTTTGAGTTTGAATAAAAGGGCTTACTGTTTAGTCATTGTTGATGATTTCACCAGATTCACATGGGTATACTTTCTTAGGACTAAAGATGAAACTGCTGAGCTAGTTAAATCTTTTATTCTTAAGATAGAAAACCAATCCAACTTAAAAGTTAAGGTGATTAGATCAGACAATGGAAAAACCATATCCTAAACAGTTTCTTTGAGTCTAAAGGCATTGCTAGGCAATATAGTGCACCAAGTACACCACAACAAAATGGTGTAGCTGAAAGAAAGAACAGAACTTTAATTGAGGCTGCTAGAACCATGCTAGCTGATTCCAAACTGCCAATGACCTTTTGGGCAAGCAGTCAATACAGCTTGTTATGTTCTAAATAGGGTTCAGGTTGTTCAATCACAAGGGAAAACTCCATATGAGTTATTCCATCATAGAGTCCCCTTGATAGCGCGCCTTTCTAAAGTCTTTTGGCTGTTCATGCACCATTCTTCACACTAAGACTCACTTAGGAAAGTTTGAAAGCAAGGCTGAAGAAGGTTTCTTTGTAGGATACTCCACTCAAAGCAAAGCCTATAGAGTATATAACAGTGTGTCTAAAACCATTGAAGAAAGTGCCAATGTTGAATTTAATGAAAACACTGCAAATGTCAAAGGCACTGGTCCTGATTGGTTGTTTGATTTAGATTCACTAACTAATTCTCTGAGATTTGTTGAGTATAATGTAGAAACTGGTGAAAACAGGGTTGAAGCTGCCAACGCAAATTCTCATGCTGGTAGCACAAATGATCAAGCTGTTGGTATAAAGTTTCAGACTGTTGAAAATTCTGGTCAATGGGATGAGTATACAGTTATACCACTTCTATCTTGTGACCCTCCAGGGGTACTGGATGCACAACACGATTCAAATCCAAACTCTGAAGTGCCAATCCCAAGTCCTGAGGGAACATCTCCATCACAAAGGGAAACAGTCCCAGATTCCAGTCAAGCTGTTTTCGAAGCTGAACCATCAAGTGATCCTGATGGAGATGATACAAATCTAGGAACCTCTTTTCAGACAGACAGAGAGCCAACACTCAGAGTTCACAAGTATCATCCTCTCAATCAGATAATGGGTGATCCACGCACTCCTGTGCAGACAAGGACAATGGTTCACAAAGAGTCTACTGATGCTGAATCAGCAGTGCCAGAATTCAGTCTAGCTGCCTTTGAACATGCTTGTTTCATGTCACAGTTAGAACCCAAGAAGGCATCAGAGGCTTTGAAAGATCCATCTTGGATTGAGGCAATGCAGTAAGAACTACTACAATTCAAGATTCAGAATGTATGGACTCTAGTTGATCTTCCTAAAGGCAAGAGAGCAATTGGTACATGATGGGTTTTCAGAAACAAGAAGGATGAGAGAGGGATAGTCATCAAGAACAAAGCAAGATTGGTAGCACAAGGATACACTCAAGAAGAAGGAATAGACTATGATGATGTCTTTGCTCCAGTGGCACGAATTGAAGCCATCAGACTGTTCCTAGCCTATGCAAGCTTCAAAGGATTTAAAGTGTATCAAATGGATGTAAAGTCTGCTTTCCTATATGTCACAATTGAAGAAGAGGTCTATGTGTGTCAAACTCCTGGATTTGAGGACTACAAGTATCCAGACAGAGTCTACAAATTAGACAAAGCCCTCTATGGACTCCACCAAGCCCCTAGAGCATGGTATGACACTCTGTCATCATACCTTCTACAGAATGGATTCAAGAGAGGTACATTGGACAAAACTTTGTTCACAAAGTCAATCAAATCTGAGATTCTGCTTGTTCAGATATACGTTGATGATATTATCTTTGGGTCTACCAATGACAGTCTGTGCAAAGAGTTTGAGGCATTGATGCACAAAAAGTTTCAAATGAGTTCAATGGGGGAACTCACTTTTTTTCTAGGATTGCAGGTTAAGCAAAAGCCTACAGGGCTATTTATAAGTCAATCAAAGTATGTTAAAGACATACTGGAAAAGTTTGGTTACAAAGATACCAAAGTTGCAAGTACTCCAATGGACACTCACAAGCAGCTTGATGCAGACAAAGATGGAGTAGATGTGGACATTCACCTATACAGATCCTTGATAGGATCACTTATGTATCTCACATCTTCTAGACCTGATATAATGTTTGCTGTTTGTGTTTGTGCCAGGTTTCAATGTGCTCCAAAGGACTCACATCTGTTTGCTGTTAAGAGAATCTTTAGATATCTCAAAGGCCAAGCACATTTGGGTCCCTGGTATCCTAAAGACTCTCCTCTTGAACTAACAGCCTATTCTGACAGTGATTATGGAGGATGCAACATTGACAGAAAGTCCACAACTGGTGGATGTCAGTATCTAAGAGCAAGATTGGTCTCTTGGCAGTGTAAAAAGCAAACAACTGTCTCCACCTCATCCACAAAAGCAGAATATGTAGCAGCTGCAAGCTGTTGCTTCCAAGTGATGTGGATTCAAAATCAACTGAGAGACTATGGTATGAATTTCCTAGTCACTCCTATTTACATTGACAACTCAAGTGTAATTAGCATTGTACAAAATCCAGTGAAATTTCCCAAAACTAAGCATATTGACATCAGATTTCATTTTATAAGGGACTGTAATGAGAAGAAATTAATCCAAGTTACCAAATTCATACTGATGATCAGTTAGCTGATCTATTTACAAAACCATTTGATGTAGGAAGATTCACCTTCCTAGTATCAAATATTGGTATGGTTAATATGGATTAATTTGTTTTTCATCATTCTTTCTTATTTTATGAAAAATATATCTATTTCATATGATTGTTTAAGGGGGAGCCACTATTTCATTTGAATATGCTTACTTTTCAACTAACAGCTTGAGTCTTTTCTCTAGCTGCTAGTTCATTTTCTCGGACTGCTAGTTGTTTCACTTGATCTGTCAAAGTGTGCAGGGTATTTTGGTAACTTTCATAAGTGTGTGCGCGGGATTAGATATTTTCGAAACCTTTAAAGGTCCCAGTTTCGTTCAATTGTAACTACCAGATGCAAAATATCTTCCACGACCTTTCTTTTCTCTCTGAGCGATTCCCACACACATCTCTGAAACCCTAAATCACCGATTGATTGTCAGTGGAGTTTGTCAAAGAACATAACTGTCTTCCCTATTCTCTCAAACACGCTGACCTTCAACCATTCCATGACATGATGGACTTCCTTCGAAGTTCTCACATTCATCATGCTCTTACCATAAACCCCACAATATACATATCTCAAATAGAGCAATTTTGGAGACATGCCTTTGTTCAAACCATCAATGGAGTCACTTCTTTGACGTCCAAGATTGATGGAACCACTGTCACCATCACTGAGTATCTCATACGCCAACACTTGCATCTTCAAGATGCCACAGGTTTAACTGATTTGTCTCTTACTGCCTTACATGAAGGCCTTTTTGCTATAGGGTATAGGGGCCCTACTGATTCTTATACGTTCTTTAAAACTCATTTTGCCCCTAAGTGGAAATATCTTGTACATATTATACAGCAATGCATGAGCCCTAAAAGAACTGGTTGGTCAGAATTTTCCTCAAACATAGCCACTGCCTTAGTGTGTTTATCTACGGGCCAAAAGTTCAATTTTTCTAATATGATTTTTCAGGGAATGTTAAGGCATCATGCCCTAAAACATGGGAAATTTTTTATGTATCCTAGATTTTTGGCTGAAATTATTGCAAGAACTTGCAGTAATTTCAATGTACATAAAAGGATTCATGTTTCCCATAGGCACTCTTTACCAACAATAAAACGTCTTCTAAAAACAAGTGCAAATTTTTTTAGTGTTGATGTCCCATTGCCCTCTGCAATGTTGGGCATCAATCCACTAAACAGAGGAGAGGGACCTGAGCAGGCTCAGCCGAACATCACTGCTTCACCCCCAGGACCCCAACCCACTCCTCATGATACAAATAATTCCTATGATCCTTCTGAAAATCCCTCATCCCCACTTATATTCTACAAAAGAAAAAGGGTTTCAGGAGCTCCTTCCTCCTCAGCCCAAATACAAGAGCCAAATGTCTCTGTGCAGGAGGACACTCCTGCACAGAATATCCAAAGGGCACCCACTGAGGACTCTCGCATCCTCAATTTGGAGGTGGACATCTCAACAGAAGATGTCCATATGGGTACTGTGGCTGACACTACTGTTGTTTCTACACAAGAGGCACATGACAGTGTCAACATACTTAAGACCACACCCATCGCAACAGAGGGTGTGCAAGCACCTTCTGGAAGTCCCCAGAACCAAGAAAAGAGGGGCCCAGAAGCTTCAACTTCTGGAATTCCTGTCAGTGATAGATCACAAACACCACACTCTTTTGCTGATCTTGAGGCTAGTCTGCAACTTATGATATTAACGGATCCTCAGCTGAAACCTGTTGTGGCAGCATTTGAATATTACCAGTCTCTTATTGCTACACAGGGGGCACAAATCAGATCACTTCAACAGATAGTATCAGCTCAGAATCAAAGAATGAATTACTTCCATAAAGGGTTCACCCTCTGTGGAAATAAGATCATTCAACTTGAGAAGATGATTCGAACCCTAATGGCAAAGGTTGTCGGTCCTCCTGACCAAACTAATGCATCCAAAAAGGGGGAGAATCCGGAGATCCCTAGTTCAGTCCAAGCAGCTCCAGCTCCTACTCCAACAGTCCAAGATTCTAGGCTAACAGTCCCAACAGCTACTCAAGCTGTTAGCCTAGAAACTCAAGCTGCTCCTATAAGAACAACAGGAGTTCTTATCCGAGAAGGCAGTCAAGCTCCTGTCAGTACAGTCCAAGCTACAACCTCTGCAACTAAGGATAAGGGCAAGGGCATCCTCATAGAATCTCCAAAGAACAAATTTTCATCCAGAGAAGCCCAAGTTGCTCATGATGCTAAATTTGCCAGACAGTTAGCAGAGGAACAAGATAAAATTCTAGACCAGCAAACCCATGCTCCAATGCAAGATGATGAAACCCTAGGTGATTACCTAAGAGGGTTTGTGGTTAAACAGAATGAGAGGAAAAGAAAAATGCCAACAGGGCATTCAAAGGCTGAGCATAGAAGATTTTTGATCAATTTTGCCTATTCAGCTGGAATTCCAAAGAAGATGGCTCAGTCCATGAATACAGAGAGGCTGCAAGAAATTCATGATAAAGAAATGGAAAAACGAAAAACAGCTGAAGTCTCCCATCAAGTCCAAAGCCAACAGGAATCAAGTCAAGCTGGTGCCAGTAATCCAGATCCACCTGTTCAAGCTGTTGCTACTAATCCACAATCAGAAGTAATCTCTCAAGCAAAGCTTGATCAGGTAAAAAGGGTGATGTTTGAACATCAGCTTCAAAAAGTGATGGAGATTGAAAAGACCCTAGACCAGCATGACTTCTCAAAACCTCTTATTACATACTGGTATGCTAAGCCAATGGATAACATTGACTTAAGATATCATTTTGTAGTAAGAAGAGAAGCTAGTCCTGAGGAAGAATATAAGAGTTTAATACACATTGTTCAAGGGATGACCAGGGATGAGCTTACCAGAATGCATCATGTTGGATCTGTGAGTCAAGTAAGGTCCTCACTTCCACAGGTCAAGCAGGCTATAAAAGATCTAAAAAGCATTTTTGATCCAGAGTCAATAAGAAAAGATATAGAAGATGCCAAGGAGATGAAGATTGCACAGGTTGATCTGTATGTAAAATCAAAGACATACAGACTCAAATTTGCAAATGGATCCAACATGTACTTCAATTTTGAATTTTATGATCTTCCAAAGGCATGGTTAGTACCACTAGTACAAAAATGACCTATGGTCACGGTTTAGTCCAAACTGTCTAGCCACCGTTTTTGTTATTGACGTGACTAAAGGGTCATGTATGATGTTGTATTATTATGATAGCCACAGTTTATCTCAATAACTGTGACCATTGCAAATCACATTCAAACCTTAAGCCACGGTTTAACATAAGGATCGTGACAAAGACTTGTCACGGTTGCCACATTGTTACCAAACGTCATCGTTTGTCACAGTTATTTATTTGATGTCTATAATAATCTTGTGATGGTTATTAACTGTGACGATAAATATGTATATGGTCACGGGAATCTCTTTCGGTGACCAAAGGGACACCCTGAAATCTAATTGTATGAGTCTAAATTATATGGTGGAATTAGTCACATGAATAAACTATGACAGAAGGCTAACTTATATGGTCACGAAATCGCTTTGTGTGACCAAAGGGTGGAGTTCATTAGCCACGTATGGTAAAAGAAAAACATTGTGACTATAAGTTTTTAATGGTCATGATTGAGTTCATTAAGTGTGTCCAAAAGTAAACAATTGTCATGAAATAAGAAAATTATTGTGACTATAAGTATTTTATAGTCACGGTTTAGTTTCATATGTGTGTGTAAAAGTATTTTATATTCATGATGAAAGAGAAAAATGTGACTAAGTATTTTTTATCACGATTTAATTTCTTTTATGTATATAAAAGTAATTAATGATCACTGTTTAAGAAAAAAAAACATATCACCATAATTATGTTTTGGTCACAGTTTAAGACACACAAGCATGTGACTATTAATATTTAAAGGTGACAGATTAAGTTTTTATGTGTGTCTAAATGTAAACAATAATAATAGTAAAATGAAAAAGATATGATTATAAGTACAATCAAGTCACGATTTAATTTGTTTTGTGACTAAAAGCTATCAATCTCACATTAAAAAAAATCAATATAAGGGGTTTTTTTTTTTGTCACGGATTAAGCAAATTTGTGACTATTAATATTTAAAGGTGACGGTTTATTGTTTTTATGTAACTAAAAATAAACAATAGCCATGACAAAAAAATGTTGTGACTATATTTTTCTAATGATCATGGTTTAGTTTATTTCTTATTAGTGTGTAAAAGTAATAGTTTTCATGATAAAAGAAAAAAACAGTGACTATAAGTACTTTATGGTCACACGAAGAATTGGTTTGTGGAACTAAAAGTAATCGGTGGTCATGGTTTAACCATGATAAAAGAAAAAATATCGTGACTACAAGTAGTTTATGGTCACGACTTATTTTTTATCAGTTGCTAAATGTTATTAATTGTCATAATAAAAGCAGCAAAATGTGACTAAAACTACTTTATGGTCACGATTTAGTTAGTTTTGTGTGGTTAAAGGTTATTAATTATCATAGTTTAAGAAAAATGTGGCTATAACTACTTTATTGTCACGGTTTAATTTTTTACACGTGTCTAAAAGGAACAATAGTGATTTTAAAAGAAATATAATGTGACAACAAGTATTTGATGGTCACCAAAGGGCCTTTGGTCTGGCGGTAAGAGGGTGGAGATACAAGTGAGAGGTCACGGGTTTGACTCCCGTCGGAGACAAGTTGATATTTAGGTGGTGAAAGTAAGTTTTGTGGTAAATGAGTAGTTTAGGAGTAGGAGTAGGAGTAAGATAGTTTGCCGTTAAAAAAAGTATTTAATGGTCACAGATTGTATTGTTGCATGTGTCTGAAAGTGACCAATTGCCACGCTTAGGAATAAATAAGTAACTATAAATACTTTATGGTCACGGTATTGTATATTATATGTGTCTAAAAGTAAGCAATTGTCATGAATAAATGAATTATTATGTGACTAAAATAATGATATGGTCACGGTGTAATTATTTTTGTGTGTCAACATGTATCAATTGTCACGGTTTAATACTTTATGTATGTCCAATTGCAACCAATCGTCACATTTTAATAAATTATGTGTGTCTAAGTGTACCCTACGGTCACGGTTTAATTGTTTATGCATGTCTAAATGTACCAATGGTCACACCACTTAATAGTTTATGTGCTTTAAAATATTACCAATTGTCACGGTTTCATTCATGTGGTGTGTTTAAATGTCTCAAATAGTTACGGTTTAACTGATTATGTGTGTATAAATATATCCAATGGTCACGATTAAATATTAGTGCGTCTTTAAATATACCAGGTGGCCACGGTTTATTTGTTTATATGTGTCTGTAAGAATGTTAACGTCACTGATTAATTGTTTATGTGTGTCTGAATGTATCCAACTGTCATGGTGTTAAAATAAATTGTGACTAAAAGTACTTTATGGTCACGGTTACTAAAAAATATTGACCACAACTATATATAAATTGTTACCATACAGCCACGGTTTTATGCTATGGCCACGGTTTTACATGTGATTTAGTCACGAATATTAAATGTAGCCATAAGGTACCAAAAGTGATGCGACCTTTGGTCACGATTTGAATGAAAAATAAAACTGTGGCCAAAGGTCTATGGCCACGGTTTTTTAAAGTGACGGAAGACATATTTTGTACTAGTGTACAGATGATATCAGTGAGGATATATTGTGATAGAGAAGATCTGAAAAGAGAATTTTTGAAGGCAGTTAATCAGAAACTTTCAAAATTGTAAGTTTTTGGATGCCTTAGTTTGTAGATAACAGTTTTACTTTGTTTTATTTCCTTATTTGTATAAAAACTTAAAGTCTTGTGTAAAGAATTTATGTTAGGGGGAGATTGTTGGGAAATATTCTAAGTATGTCAAGCTGTTAGTTAGATTTCTCAAACTGTTAGTAGATTTTCTGTGTAAGTACAAAGTTCAAGCTGTTAGTTGAAAAAGTTCGAGCTGCCAGTGTTCAAACTCAAGCTGCTCAATAGATAAACTTCAAGCTGCTCAACAGCTCAATAAACGGAAAATGCTGATATTCAGGAAAAGATATATTTTGAAGATTCAAGCATATCTACTATCAGAGAAATAAATGTTTATCAAGGAAACAAATCAGAAAGCAATATATATACATAGAATAGGTTTTTCTATTGTAAGTCTGCACGTACAAGTTTATTCAGTTGTAATTGTCTTTCTGATTAAGTTTTCATAAGCCTCTAAGGTTGAAAAACCCTAAGAACAATCTGTGTTCTTCATCTAATCAAACAGATTAGAGGTGATTGTAATCATTGAGTTTGGGAATACAAATGACTTTTGATTATTGATTGTGTTTATGTGATTATTTGTTTTTGAAAGCTTTTCTTAAAACAGTTAAGTGTTATTCCGCAAACTTCTTAATTGGACTTTGATTCAATACAAGGTTATTGGTTTATACTCTGATTAATTCAAACCAGTTAATCTTAGGTAGTGAATTTTGATCTTGACACTAAGCCATCGCTTACCGTTGAATTCAAATGTTTTTCAGACAAAGGTAAAGGCATTGCTGGGCCTTCTACTTAGCTATCATCAAGCTACTTGGTAAATAGAAGATAATATAGCTTTAGGATTGGGATGTTGAGATAAACAATGATGTTGTAATAGCAAGATTATGACTCCATAGACTTATAAACTATTTATGTTTAGTGTTGATGTAAATATAACTCGTTCTATACTTGAAACTTTAATTACATTTTAATATTGAGTTTGCATGTTGATCCTAAAGTTTATCTTTTGTCAATAAAAAGGAGGATGTTTCATTAACACCACAAAAGGTACGTATAAAATATTATTAGAAATTACTAGGTTAATAGCCATCTATTATATGGGTTGATTTAAAAAATAAATGTTTATAAAAATAAAAATAAATTGAAATTTTAGTTCGTTAATTGTTAAACTAGATTTTAATAAATTGGATTGAATTGGATTAGATTTGATGTTATTAGTAGTTTTAGTAAATGACATGACAATTTGAGAAAATGACAAGTGACAAATTAAATAAGAAAATGACATGTGACAAATTAAAAGGTAATATGACAAGTGACTTTTTTTAAAACTCTTTTAATGGTACTAGTAGTGTACCCGCGCAAAGCGACGGCGAAAACAAATATTGTAATTTGGTAACATGTGCAATACGTATTGACTAATATTCTTCAATAGACATAAAGGAGATGTGTTGTCGACAACATATCATCTTGTGATGTATATACAACAAATGTTTGTTGTTATGTTTATGTTTGAATGCAAATATAATGTTTTCAGAAAAACATTAAAAAATTTGTTACAAGTATCATTCACCATAAACTATATATAATTTAGTGTGATCACTTTACATAAGTTTCTTTATAAAATTCAAAAATATGTTCATTTCAAGAGTACATGAAGATGCATGAGTTTTGACGCCTTTAGTTATATGGTCGTATGGTTAAAGATTTTACATCATTGAGTTGTGAAAAGAGAATTATTTTATGAGTAACAGACAATCAACTATTTTAAGTTGACGATGAGTAATTAAAGTTAGGTCAGTATATACCTAAAATGTCATAAGATTTTGGTCGTTATATGCTTATAAGACAACTAACATAAAATATATAATATAGATCAAAGGAATAATAACTTTTTTTTGTCTATTTATAAATAATATCAAATTTAACACAAATATAAAACAACGAAACAAATATAAGTCCGAATTAAAACCTAAAATTTAAAAGAAGAGGCAGCACTTGCCTGTCAAATTCATTCAAATAGACCAAAGGTTGGCCATTTCGGATTTTCAAATTGAATTCTATTTTTTATATTATTTTGAATAATATAACATGCATGCACACTCTAATCCTGCTTCTAAACATCTGTTACCGCTAGGCAAGAAGTTTTTTGAAATTGGTGTTTATATTTCCAAATTCTATTTTAAATTTTTTTATTTAAATTTAACTTTCTAAAATTAGATTTGAATTATACCAATGCAGAGTTAATCTAATCCAGCCAATACGGCCTTATGTTTGTCCTGTCAGGAGACCCTAAAATTTAAAAAAAATGTAAATTATATTGAGAACTTAGTAACTAAAATACACATGGATACACCATGGAATTAACTTTGTAGGATAAAGGGGAACTTAGTAACTTTGTATGAAAAATATATACAAATGACATCATATCAAATAACCCCACACTTGAGCATTGCTTGTCCTCAAGCGAACCTGCTAAAAAATATCCTAAGCTAAGCCTCATCTCAAATAACTCTCAATCATATCGCGCATATAGACTCTAAAACAATAAAGATCCGTAAAAGAATGCATTTGAGACTAACAATGGCAAGAAAGAGCTATCGAAACCAAGATACGCAAAAACTATAAAATAGCATGTTAGATACATTCGAACCTAGCAGCATGAACTAACACCTCACAAGGATTTCACTCAACACTCATACGTGTATAGGCTAATGTGTATATATGCACAAAAAAAATCCACTTGGTGCCAAAAATGTCAACAATATAAGCATAGGCTTGAAAATAAATCACATCTCCATCACATGTAATGAAAACTCAACACATAAAGGACTTATGGGATGTAAGGAGGCTAAGGCTAAGGGTGTGGATAATATGGGAAAAAGTGGGTGAAAAGAAAAGAAAGGAACCGATCTGACAGATGAGAAGGCAGCCGAACACAACTAGGAATAACAAAAATGTGCAGAAAATGGCATCAAATAGCTCTGAACTTTCGACTTTGTACACATTTATGTAGTGAACTTTTGTTTGTGCACATTTGGTAGTCAAAGTTTCAAAATTGTTCCAATTTGGTAGTTGGCGTACCTTTTAACCGGTTGCTTCCGGTTTCGATGCCTACGTGGACAATTTTTTAATGACGTGGCTACCCGTTTTTATATTATACTCGGTTTTTCTACGTGGCAACCCATTTTTTATAATCACTCGGGTTTATAACCGCGTTTTTTAAAAAACGACGTTATAAACCCGGGTGATTTCTTAATTTCATACGGCGTTATAAACCCGGGTGATTTGAAAAAACGGGTTGCCACGTAGATAAAATCGGGTATAATATAAAAAGGGTAGCTACGTCATCAAAAAATTGTCCATGTAGGCATCGAAACCGGAAGCAACCGGTTAAAAGGTACGCCAACTACCAAGTTGGAACAATTTTAAAACTTTGACTACCAAATGTGCACAAAAAAAAGTTCACTACATAAATGTGTACAAAGTCGAAAGTTCAGAGCTATTTGATGTCATTTTCCCTAACAAAAACAAGAATAAAGAAAAATAAAACTAAAATCTAACTATATACAGAGACGAAACATCCCTCAACTATACAACTGCTAAGAACCAATTTATTATTTCTTTTTCTTTTTCTTTCTTTTTTTCTATATATATATATATATATATATATATATATATATATATATATATATATATATATATATATATATATATATATATACACACACACACACACACATATATATATATATATATATATATATATATATATATATATATATTATATACATCTCTTTTCTTTCTTTTTCTCATAAAATATCTTCTAGATTCATTGATCATCTTAGCTATCATGACCGATACTCAAAAACTACAGCTTTTACTAAACTAGAATCTGCGCGCATCGACGAAGAGAAACAAAAACTGAATGAAAAAGTATCAGGGGCCCCACAAATTTAACATAAACTCAAACCCATAGTATATATGCATCAAGGCTCAATAGAAAGATAAGCATCTAAAAGAACAATAAAAGTAGATAAACTAACCCCTGCATTTCAAAGCAGATCCCAAATAAAGACAAAAGAAAGCAAAAATGCTATAAATGGCTCATAGTGTGGCTGTCACCGAAATGAAAGGAAAAAGGCTCAAAATGGGGCTACTAGGGGAGAATAAAAAGTGAAAGGTGAACAAAAGAAAGATAAAAATGGGTAATCCTAAATTTGCCTCTATATGTGTGCCAAATTTTCAAAAATTGTGATTTTGACATGTATTTAAATTCAAGTTCTACTTCTATTAGTCAACACAGACATAAACACACATTAACCGAAAATGAGCATAATAATGATGCTATACGGCTCAAATTCTCACACAATGAATGATAAGGGTAATATATGTGCTAATATCATGTTATTTCGGTTCAAAAATTCACAACATGCAATCAAAACGTCTCTCACTGTTCAAATAGCATCATACTCACAATGTTAGTCTCGCATGCAATCTAAACATAACAATATTACTAAGAGTCTAACGCGCATCAAAAAGAGAGAGAAAAATTTGAAAATTGACTAAAATTAGGATACACATGGATAAAATGCACTAAAGCAGGCTAACTTCGGACAAACAACTCAAACTGCCATAATTATCATCCGACCCCACACTTAATATAGACAGTGTCCTCACTGTCTAAAACAGAGTATGCATAAATATGGGAATGAACAATAAAATAGAACAGAAAAACTCCCCTGTATAGATGAACGCTACCTGGTGGATCTGGACGATGAAGCTGAACTGACTGCCAGCGAACATCTCTGCCATGGTCCGACCTTATGAAACCAATCAATCACAACATAATCAGATCACGATGTAAGTAACAATAAACGATAATATAATATGTACATACCAAACAAGCAAAAATAAAGTGCTGAAGTGTAAATGTTTAAGTACACAACCAAAAGATAAGAAAAAAAAGTCCAAGAGAGAGACAACCGAGGAGGACGTGTGCGGCGGCGATGATGCTGGTAAGTCATGGTGAATCTGCCACGAGATAGCTCTGAAGAAGCAAATGAAACAGACTCTGAATTGGTGGGCTCACTTGGGATAGGCTCAGAAATACGAAGCTGGATTGGGGCCGTGGTGAGTGGGTTGAGAGGTCGAGAGGGGGAAACATGAGGTGTGGGCTGACGAGGCGGAGAGACGGTCTCTGGGATGTCAGAAGCACGAGCAACACCAGTAGTGGTGGTGGTGGTGGTGGTGGGAAATGGATCAGCAACAATGTATGGAGGACTTAAAGGGATGTCTGGGGAATACTGCTCGTGAAAACGATCAACAGATCTCTTGATCGATAGGATCTACAATGCAAATGCCCTCACGACTCCAGGCTGGGTGGAGGTAGTAGTATCATCGACAAAAAGTGGCTGCATCGTGGTTGAAAATGTGGAGGCTCCTTGAGTGTCTGAATACTGGTGCTCATCATCAACACTGTGCTCATCCTCTCTATCGACAGGCCATGTATCCCCCTCAGGGACCTCACCTGGCCCAAGTAGCCGGCGGTGATCCGCTGAAAGCATATGCATAGACTCTAAGGTGTCAATGCCAAAATGATCTAAACAGCTTCTGGAACCTCACTCAATCCTGCTACGATAGCTGGGTCATCAAGAATACCAAGTCGACGTGTGAGTCTAGTGATATACATACCCCCAACAATCGGGTTGTTATCTCGCATCCTTCTACCTCCTGTCATAAACTGTGCAAGTAAATATGCAAACTGAATCATACATGTCTCATCTAGCACTATCCTCATTAACCATAAATCTTTCTTTGAAACTATCCCTGGATTACCCCTACAGGCTATGCTCGTGGCAATAACTCGATATAAGATACGGTGCAAAGGGTCTCTGAAAGCTGTAGCCTTTGAAGTGTGGGAATCATAATGGCCATCAGCTAGGGTCTCCCAGTAATCTGCAACTATATGATCCCTAGGGGGTCCTCTGACTGCTGAAGCAAAGGATGAGTGCTCTACCTCCTGCTGTGTATAGATCCCCATAGTGGTAGGGAAGGTACGAAGAGGCATACTACGCTCAACCCCTCCCAGTCTTAAAGTCAACATGCCTGCATCTTCATAACGCATTGAACGGTGCTTGAATGCCATGGAGCTTAAAAATTTTAGATTTAGTTCTCGATAATCAGGCTCGTCTATCTCCAATAGACGAATGAATGCAGGAGGGTGCGAGCGATGAGCTAAGATCTGCTTTAATCGCTTGCCTATCTGTAACGAATGCATTGCTGGCCAACTGACAGTGGTGAGCAGAATGATGTCCTTGTGTAGCAATGACTGTAATGTCGCGGCCCGGGTCTCATAAGCAAAATGGAGGTAATGGTGAAGGCTGACATGGACTTGGCCTCCGTCAGCAGGTGGTGATTATGGATCTGGAGGCTGAGGGAGCACTCGCGGTGCTACAGCTGCCCGAGGGCGTTTTCGTGTCATACCTGCGAGAAAAACAACCAATAAGTGCAAGAATCATAGTAATAGCACACGCGAACAACTCGAGATAATTCAAATGAAGTAACTCATCATCAAACTAGACTAGATGGATAAAAATAGCCAAAAAAAAGAGACTGAAATGCGACTAAATTAAAGAGGAAAAAATAAAAATAAAAATAAAATAAAAAAAATAAATTAATAAATAGAAAAAAATAACTAAATAATTAAATAAATAACTAAATAAATTAAGAAAGAAATTAGATTAAGTAAGAAACTAAAATATGTAGAGCGCACTTGAGATTAGAAACAACTTTAAGGCTCATCTCAATAGAATTGAGACATGATAACCCTATATGCATAAGTATGCTTAGAAACCACAAGTTGATCATGAAAGCTATAAAACCTCAAAAGGAAGCTATAAACAACTCAAAGCAATGATTAAAACTGACATAAAATGGACGAGAAGTATCAATTACCAAGAAGCTAGGCTAAAGAAATATTTACAAGGATGCAACTAAACTAACATGGAACATAGAGATTAATTCCAAAATGAACCACAAAGAACATTTGGGGCTGATTCAGATTTAAAACAGAAAGATATAAGGCTCATTTAGTAACAAGCAAGTAGAATAAACAAGTGGGTTCGTATAGAAAATCAGCCCTAAAGTGCCCCAAATTAAATACCATCAGCTAGTCCATGAGAAACAATGCCATTGGGTCCCAAAATCAGCTACCATCTCATGGTTTCACAACCTAGAAATCCAAATACTCCTAAAAATAATCAACAATCAAACTTGCATTATGTATGATCACACAAGAATTTGATGCAAAAAACTAGTGGAAAGTACTGATTTCAAAACCCAGAAATTTTCACTCACTACAAACATCAACATTTGTCCTAGAATCAACTATTAAATGCAGACAGCTCTCAGCATAATGATCAACTCAATAATCTCACCAAAAGATGAATTATAGCAAAATGAGCATAATAATCAGGACATGCTTTTTATGTAAGAAAATTTAAGCACAAACACCCCTATTTATAATGATCAAATTCCTCATTTAAGCCAAAAGGGAATTGCTAAATTATGTGGAAACCCCGTGAGGGTGTATGCATTCATCTCACAGTATAAATAGAATACAGATTTACATAAGAGACCCCTATACTATACATTATCATTCATTATTTAACACACCCCCCTCAGTCGGAGCTGGAGGAGGACAAATGCTAAGACTGGACTTAAAATTTAAAAAACAACTGTGTAGGAATACCTTTAGTAAATATATCTGCTAACTGATGAGAGGAGGGCACATGCAATACACGCACTTGCCCCAAAGCAACACGTTCTCTTACAAAGTGTAAGTCAATTTCCACATGTTTGGTACGTTGATGTTGTACTGGGTTATTAGCTAAATACATGGCACTTACATTATCACAAAAAAACAACTGTGGCACGTGAAAGAGGTAGATGTAACTCAATCAAAAGATTACGAAGCCAGGTAGATTCAGCAACAACATTAGCAATGCCACGGTATTCAGCTTCCGCACAAGAACGTGACACAACATTTTGACGTTTAGAAGACCAAGAAACAAGGTTGTCACCCAGGACAATGCAGAAACCAGAGGTAGACCGGCGTGTTTCAGGACAACCGGCCCAGTCAGCATCAGTATAACAGACCAAACGATTTATAGAAGATGGGCGGAGAAAAAGGCCATGAGAAAGAGTACCCTTTACATAACGAAGAATGCGTTTGAGGGCATTCAGATGTGGTTGGCGAGGATCATGCATATACAAACATATTTGTTGTACAGCATATGAGATCTCCGGACGAGTGATCGTGAGGTACTGCAACGCACCCGCAAGACTCCGATAGAGAGTCGGATCATCAGCCGGTTTGCCAGATGAGGGTAGCTTAGACTTGGTCTCAGCTGGTGATGAGCAAGGATGACAAGTATCCATGCCAGCACGAGAGATGATTTCTTGGGAAAAAACTGATTGAGACAGAAAAAGACCCGAAGAAGAGCGTTTGGCGGAGACTCCTAGAAAAAAGGAGAGAGCGTCAAGGTCAGTCATTTTAAATTCAGATTAGAGACGAGAGATGACATGATTGACCAGAGATTGGGAGAGGCCGTCAGAATGATATCAACAACATATAATAATAGGTAGATGATATCACGGCCACGATGATATACGAAGAGAGAACTGTCTGATTTGCTTGAATGAAAACCAAGAGAGGTAATGAAGACAGTGAAGCGATGAAACCAAGCACGAGGAGCTTGTTTGAGACCGTAGAGTGCTTTTCGTAGGCGACAGACATGCTGCGGGAAGGAAGGATGAACATAGCCAGGCGGTTGTTTCATATAAACTTCCTCTGATAATTCGCCATTTAGAAAAGCATTTTTAACATCAAGCTGATGAATCGGCCAGTTGAGAGATATGGCAATGCTTAGGACCATCCGGACAGTGATTGGTTTGACAACGGGACTAAAGGTTTCGTCATAGTCAAAACCAGGCATTTGGGGATCGGAGAAAGAGAGTCAACCGCGGAAAGATTTAAAAAGGTGCGAGGTTTGAGACTTCCAGTACGCGATCGAGTCGTCATGGGATGAGTAGAGGTAGGGGCCGGAGAAGGGGAAGAAGTGGCAGCTACAGGAGCAGTGGTAGCTGCAGGATCAGGTTGCAAGGAAGTACTGCGTGGGGATTGAGGGACGACAAACGAAGAATGTCGGTCATCATTTGTAGGGGCATCGCCAGTGGGGATGAGCGAATCACTAGGGGTAGGCGAAGTAGTAGAAGGATCAGGGGAGCGGTAGATGAAGATGCAGTAGGTTCATTTGACATCAGAGTGGGTGTGGGAACATCATCAATGAATGCATCATACTCAGAAGGAGATGGTGGGACATTAAACGATGCATACGGAAAATGGTCTTCATCAAAAACCACATGGCGAGAAATAAGGATCCGGTGAGTGACTAGATCATAGCATCGATGACCCCGATGATAAGAGGAGGGACCTAGGTATACACAAGAAGTAGAACGAGGGGAAAGCTTGTTTGGGGCCGTAGAAGAGAGATTTGGATAGCAGAGGCAACCAAAAACACGTAAGTGTGAGAAGATCGGGAAAGTACCATATAAGATCTCACAGGGGGTTTTAGAGTCCAGAGTTGTAGTGGGAAGAATGTTCAGAAGATGAACTGACATATTGAGAGCTTCAACCCAGAATTTAGGTGGAAGGGAGGCTTGAAACAGAATGGTGCGTACCACATTGTTGATTGTGCGAATAGCGCGTTCAGCTTTGCCATTTTGTTGTGAAGTGTAAGGACAGGAGAAGCGAATTTTAATGTCATGTTTTTGAAAAAATTCAAGTAATTTGGTATTATTAAATTCACGTCCATTGTCACATTGAAAAGATTGGATATCTGTTTTAAACTGATTTACAACATAAGCATGAAAAGTAGTAAACACCTGAAACACGTCAGATTTCACACACAGAGGGAACACGCATAAAAAAATGAGAATAATCATCCAAAAAAAGTATATAATACTTAAAACCACTCAAACTGGGTACAGGAGATGTCCATAAATCAGAATGAACCAGTTCAAAAATCCGTGAAGTCTTAGTTGTAGACTTTGAAAAAGACAAGCGACAATGTTTACCTAATTGACAAGCGTGACACGTAGGTAACAGCGCATTAGAACAAGAAATAAATTTACGAGAGCGTAAAAAATTAAAAGTAGAACTGCCCGGATGACCAAGACGACGATGCCACACATGAGGAGATAATGTGACCATAGCGGAGGCAGATGACACAAAAGGCTGGGAGGGCTGGAGAATAGGGTAGAGATCACCAGAACTGTCAGAGCGATGAAGAAGATGTCCTGTATTAAGATCCTTTATGGAGAAACCAAAAGGATCAAATTCAACAGAAACCCAGTTATCAAGAGTGAACTTGCGCACAGAAATTAAATTCTTAACCATATGATCAGAAACAAGAACATTTTTCGGTGCCAATTTGTTTTGTAATAAGGGAAGGAATGTATCACCAGTGCAAGAAACCGAAAGTAAGACACCATTTCCAACCATGATTACTTTTGACTTACCACAAGGTTTAAGAGAAAGTAGGTTACCTTGGTTGAATGACATGTGGGAGCTTGCGCCAGTGTCCATGTAGTAGTTGTTATCTTGAATCTGTTGAGGCTGTTGGACGGTCATCGAGCTGAAGAGAGATGCGAGATCTGTGAACTGGGGCGGAGGTGCATGAGCAGGAGAAACTGGAGGAAGCGCAGCGTAGAGTGCAGATGGGGTGTGCGTCCCGAAATGATTGTGTGTGGAAGACATCTGCAGACGATAGTTACTTCCATGCTGAGAAGCCTGAGATTGCTGATGCAAGGCATTCTGAAGGAGCTGAAGGAGTTGATTGTTGAAAGCCGGTGGGGCACTTGACTGACCTGCATCACGAGGATTACCTGTAAAGAAGTAGTGCTATTAGAAGACCCCCCTCCCGTATTACCCTTAGATGCAACACGACCCATGTTTCTGTTTCCCCGAGTATTTTTATTTTTCCCTTTTCCATTATTATTAGTACCAGACGAGGAATAAAGGGCAGAGCTAAGTGAAGGTTGGGGTTCAAGGGTAGGCTCAGGTTGGTCTTCACGTGACTTATGTAACAGTAACATGTTCTTGGCTTCAAGGAAGGAGGGAAAGGGTTTAGTATGTGTGATGACATCAATTAAGATTTGATAGGATGAATGTAAATTCTGTAGAATTTGCAAGACAAGATCCCGATCAGTGATTTTGGTGTCAACATCGGCTAGGGAATCAGCAATATCTTTTAAGGTGTGACAGTAGTCAGTAATAGAAAGATCACCCTTTTTGGTGTAACGAAAAAGAGTTTGAAGTTTAAGGCTACGAGATAATTTATTGTTCAAAAAATGAGCATCAATGGCCTCCCAAAGATCATGTGCAATGCAATTGTCTTTGGTGATAATATTAAGTAAATTAGGTTCACAGGTGGAATAAAACCAGGATTTAATGCGAGAATCTATGGCTTCCCAATCCTCATCATCAGTGCTAGTAGGTTTTGATTTTCCAGTAATGTGACCCATGACTTTTGCACCTTTACATACATCAGTAAAAATTCGACGCCACAATTTATATCGTGAACCATCAGTGGTTAATTTAAAACTGAACTGAGGATAAACATTACCAATTGCAAAAACTAGTTGGGAGGCTGTGGGATTTGGTGTGGTGTGTGAGGGATTTCCTGTCATGACTAATAATAATGATATTTGCGAATAAATAAAATTACCGAGAAAGTAAAAACAGGAACGTGCTCACCAAGTGTAAGAAGGCGAGCAGCGGCGGCAGATCTGCAGCGACCGGACAGCCGCGGCAGATCTGTAGCGAAGATGAGCAGTGGTCGGCGGCAGGAGGGCAAGGGGGTGCACGGCAGCACAACGCCAGCAGTAGGGAGGCAAGCCAGTGACAGTCACAGCAGCAGCAGCAGGGCGCAAGGCGGCGCAGACAGTTCAGGCAGCGGGCGCAAGGAAGACGGCTCAGGCGGCGGTGCGCCGGGGAAGCAGTAGCAGTGCGGTCGGCGCTAGGGTTAGCAGCAATAGCAGGAGGCAGCTGCTAGGGTTAGGCGCTAGGGTTAGCAGTAGCAGACGGCTCAGGCGACGGGCGCAAGGCAGCCACTAGGGTTAGGCTGCGGTGGTGGGGTGGCAGAAGCAGTACCGGCAGAGGGAAGGCGGCCGGAGGTCAGTAGACCGGAAAAAGAAACCCGATATCAAGGATTAGGGTTAGGCTTGATACCATGCTAAATTATGTGGAAACCCCTTGAGGGTGTATGCATTCATCTCACAGTATAAATAGAATACAGATTTACATAAGAGACCCCTACACTATACATTATCATTCATTATTTAACATGAATAACCAAAAAAAACAAGCATGTATCCGTCTCAAACTCAAAACCAGTTAACATGAGTGTAGCATCAAGATGTCTATCAAGTAAGCTGAACTTAGCAAACCAGAGCATATATTAGGGCATAAAAATTCGCACAATGGACCCTAACCAAACCCTAGGTGCAGACTCAAGACAAATTTATTATGCAAATGAATAGACAGCCCAAATGTTTGCATGAATTAGGGCACAAATAGCACACATTCTAGCTTATTCAAACCCAAGCATGTAAAATTGAGACAATAAACTAACTAGTAGCCAAAATTAGTTCAATTTCGTGAATAATCTGCTACAAATTGGAGTGGAACCAAAACCGTGAACTAATGCAAATAAAAATCTCGTATAGCTTTGGTTCGGGTTGCTTTCGTGTGTGGCTGAATCAGTGAGGATGACTGGTGCATGGGTGTGTGAACAGAGAAAAACCTACACGAAATAGAAATGGGTGACTGGTGTGTGCGTGAACAGACAGCCCAAATGCCCTAGCTCGCACATCAGAAATAATAGAAAGGAGAGATACCTGCAGTGCTTGATGGTGAAATCGATGATAATAAACCCAAAATCTGCTGCTGTTTGTTTGTTCCTTGGTGTGCACATGCCAGAGAAGAGAAGGGGAACAAAAGAAAAAGAAGCGAGAGGGAGAAAGGGGTGGGGTTTAAAAAAAGGGCAAATTACCAAGAAAGGTAATATAAAGTTCAAAAATTGCCAATAAGGGTAATGTAATATTTTTTAGGCCAAGAAAGATAACATAAAATTCAAATTTGACAAAAAAAGGTATTGATGACAAATTAAGAAGGTAAATTTTTAATTTTATGCTCCTTTTCCTAAAAAAAACGCAGTCTTTTTATTTAAACAAAATTAAAAAAAAAAAGTCGTGATCACGACATATCTCATGACCACGAGTTCAGCAACTAAAACTAAGCAGTTTTCATAACAGAAACGACTCGAAGACTAACTTAGACCTATCGATTAGACTCAACACAACTCACATATATCATTTAAGGATCAAAACCACCCGAGTTTTACTAATACTTATTAAAAACTAAAATGCAAAGAAAGGAAACTAAAAAAAATAAAATAAATTAGCATGCTATGAACGGAAACTTTAAACATCTCAATGAACACTTCATGACGCTCAACAAGATGTTACAGAATTTAATCCCGAGATAAGACCAAGAGACTGATCAATTAGCCATATTCAAGCAAACTAAAAGTTAAAACATCAACAGTTTGACTTTCATAAAGTCAAACCGTAGCTAGATGATTATTAAGCTACGCTATGAAAAACCATAAATATCAAATAACGGGAAGTCATGTGACTCAAGAACGATATAAAGGCGAGTTATTCAAGCTAAACATAAAGGAAAATTAACCAACGAAATGCATGCAATTTAAAATAAAAGTAGACTCACTTTGACTGAAAAAGTCAAACAGCAGGAACTAGAATTAAAACACATCAAGCAAAACAAATTAAACATTAGCTATGGTAAAACCAGAAAAACAACTATAAATTAGGTGGCAGATTTTAAGATGTTTGATGTACCCTAAATCAAATGAATTATCCCATTTTAATTACTGAAATATATATATGTGTGTCGATATATGGTTGTCCAAACAGAAGCAACAGTCCCAGTAGCATTTCCTTTGGATATATATATGTGTGTGTGTGTGTGTGTGTGTGTGGATATATAGTAAGTATATGTTGTGTGGGTGTGTGCTGTGTACCTGTCCAAACAGAAGCAACATTTCAGCACCTAATATATATATATATATATATATATATATATATATATACATGTAAGTGTGTCCAGCCTATAGTAGCAGCCTTTGCAGCCCTTTTTCACTTGAGTTTTGACAAATTCAAGTGATGTAGTGCTTGATTTATAATTTGAGTTAAGCTCCATATCCAACAAGAAGTAGGTGGTGATCAACCTTTCCTTTTAACCAACCTGGTGCTTTGTAGGCTATACTATTATTACTATTGGTGATGCCAAAACACTTTTATTACTATTGGTGATGCCACTTCTTTAAGGTACTTTTGGTGATGCCAAAACACTTTTATTTTCTTCCCAACTGTTACAATTTAGCAAACTGTGAAGATTGCTTCAAAATGAATCACTAGGCCTGGTTGAATGTTTCAAAGTTTTTCGGTTTATTTGGTAATCAAAACGGATTTGCGATTTCCAACACACATTGTTTCCATGTAAAGATTGGAACTCATATTCCACTCTTAACAAATCTAGCAGGACTGAAGCAGTTAAGATCAACAATGCTAGCATATACAAATGCATATTCGACAGGAATACATAAACAGATGAATACATAACTAAATTAGCAAGAATAAAGACTCACTTGAGTATCTTCATCCATGAGATCAACCCAATTTGCCTTTGATCTTGTGCCTTGACCTTCACCTTCAACCATTGTTGTAAACTTGCAAAGCTAAAACAGGTAAAAGCAATAACTCAATATCTTTGTTTCTGTAAATATAAGTAAATGATAATTTGCAATAAATAAGATGTGACCTGCTGAAGAGTAGGTGATCGTAGGTGTTTCGGAGTTTCCTGTCAAGAACCATATATTTTTAGTGAAATAGTACATGACCATCTATATAATTGTTCTGTGAAAGTAGACTAGAGTCTAGAGGTGGCAAAATGTTCCTGGTATGTGGGCTATTTGAGCTCTATTAATGAAACCTCTTCTATGATTTGGATTCAAGATTGCTTCACTTACATTTTATAGGTCAAAATCATCAAGAAAACAAATCACTTTATCATAGGCTTGTATTAGTTAAAATCAATTTGTTACTTGTTGGAAATAATGACAAAAACAAATAAGTATAGGATTTATTATGTAAATAGTTTAAAGTATTGTATTGATTTTGTAATTATAGAAAGTGCAAGGACCAAAATAGCACTTAGTTAAAACCGAAGGGGTGTGTCTATTCGAAAAGACATAACCGTTCGTGAAAGGGTTCCATGAAGAGTTGCAACCTTTCGTCGCACCTCTTAGACTAGTATAAATAGGAACCTTATTTCAAGATTGTAATGTGTGAATTCAGTTTGATTAATAAAGAAAGTTAGTTTGATTATTGTAAGATCATGTGCAAGTTTTATTAGTGTTTTACGGACCCTTTTCCCAACATTTGGTATCAGAGCACCAGGCTTGATCAAACCATTCGGATTTCATCATTTACTGATCAATCAAACGAATTACACCAGAAGGTGAAATTCAGGGAAGAATCATCATCGACACCAAGGGCGGCAGAACATAGGATTAGTTCTACAAACACCCGGCACCAATTCATCAAGTTTTTTCCCAGATTTCAATAGGAATTGAAATCAAATTCCCAACTGAAGGCAAAAATCCAAAGCAACGATTTTTATCAAAAAAACAGTAAACCCTATCGCATTTCATAGATATTAAGTAAACCCTAGAATTCAACAGTAGCATACTGAAATCGAAGGCAACAAGCAAATTAGAGAGATAGAACCTGATTTCAGAGGCACCACCGTAGAAATACCCACAGAGATAAGTGCCACAACCGCACGAGAATACCCACGGACAGAAATCCAGAGCCAACCGTCGCCATACACCACCGAACCACCATCGCAACCGTTCCACAAACCATAACCAGCGAACATCATCATAGGCGCCGAGTAGGTATAGGCAACAGAGGGTTTTAGATATAAGAGAACCTTCGATTCATAAGAGAGGGTTACATCATTTCAACAAGGCAGTGATTAACACCGGTTCATAAAAAGGGGAAACACCGTTTGAAAAGAAACGGTAGATAAGAGAACAACGCATCGTATCAAAAGGGAGAAGACAGTACAACGTTTCAGTGAGAAACGTCTCAAAGAAAAGACCAAGCCCAAGAGGGGTTTAGCAAAAAAAAAAAAAAGAATTGGTACAGAAAAACCGGACCCAACAAAAGAGGGAGTCCAGCCGGATCAAAAATACGAGGCCCAAGAAGCAGTCCATAAGAGGCCCATTCAGAGACAAATAAAAGCCCAAGGAAAAATAAGGGAGCCCAAAATGAATTTTGCGGCCCACGTATAAGGTTAGGTATTTTTACACCCGAATACATTGTTTTATTTGTGCTGAAATAAAACTAGCATTAATCTTAGAATTAATTTTATTATAATGTAACTTATAATAAAATTAGGTTTCAGGAAAAATAAATTATAACGTAACTTATAATTTATTATTGGTGTTATGTTTTTATTACATAACTTTCTTACAAGTGTTTTTAAGTTTTATGTGTGTGTGAGGATTGAAGCACATACAAGTGTTTTTATAAGGTTTTTAGTATATGTGAGGTTTAACACATATACAAGTTTTTAAGTTTTTGGTATGTGTAAGGTTTGACATACATACAAGTTTTTAAGGTATTTAGTATATGTGAGGTTTAACACATATACAAGTTTTAAGTGTTTATATGTGTAAGGTTTGACACACATACAAGTTTTATAAGTTTTTAAGTATATGCGAGGTTTAACACATATACAAGTTTATTAAGTTTTAAGTTTCATTTCAAGTTTTAGATTTAATAAAAGTTGAAAATCTAAAGTTTTAAAGTTTTTAAGGTTTGTAAAATTCAAAGTATTTAAAGTTTTACAAAGTATAAAGTTTTTTTTTAAGAAAAAGATTATGGGAGAAAATCCAAAAGGTGATAAAAGTAATCAAGTTAAGGATCCAGGATCCTTAACCGTTTTTCAATGTCCATTATAAAAATCAACAAATTATACCATATGGTCTATTAGAATGAGAACCATACTACAAGCAAATAGTCTTTGGGATATGGGTGAACCTACCCCTCAAACTCAACCGGATGATAAAAGAGACAAAACTACGATTGCATATCTCTTTCAAGCATTACCTAAAGATCTAATACTACAAGTGGCAAATTGCAAAACTGCAAAAGAAATGTGGGATACGTTGAAGATTACAAAATATTGGTATAGATCAAGTACAAAAGGCAAGACTACAAACCCTTAGATCAGAATTTGAAGCACCACAAATGGAGGAAGAAGAGTCTATTGATTCATTCACCACAAAATTGACAAGTATTATCTCAAGAATGACTAGCCTCGGAACAACAATTGATAACGAAACCCTTGTGCGGAAAATTCTAAATTCTGTAACCGAAAAGTTTATACAAATTGTTGCATCAATCGAACAATTCTCTGATCTAGACACAATGACACTGGATGAGACTATTGGAAGATTAAAAACATTTGAAGAAAGGGTGAAATTCAAGAAAAACAAACATGCCGAAAGTCTAGACAAGCTCTTGTTGACACACGACAACAATTCTGGCCGTGAACGTCATTACAATAGTCAAAAGCAAGGAAAATACAAAGAAGAAAAACTCACGTTCAAGGATTATAATGAAGAGAAGAGATACACAAGAGATTTGAGCAAAACAAATTGCTACAACTGCAATAAATATGGACATTATGCCTCACATTGCCGTGAAGGAACTCGAAGATTTCAAAAAACTAGAAGAGACGAATTTGATTGAAGAAGATTTAGAACCCACTCTCTTATTTGCAAGTTCAAGTTTACAAGATTTTAAAGATGATGAAGAAGTACAAGAAGAAGAAGGAATCAACACTGAGTAAGATTGCTCAAGGAATTACTGTTTTTGTCATTAGGGGGGAATGTTGGAAATAATGACAAAAACAAATAAGTATAGGATTTATTATGTAAATAGTTTAAAGTATTGTATTGATTATGTAATTATAGAAACTGCAAGGACCAAAATAGTACTTAGTTAAAACCGAAGGGGTGTGTCTATTCGAAAAGACATAATCGTTCGTGAAAGGGTTCCATGAAGAGTTGCAACCTTTCGTCGCACCTCTTAGACTAGTATAAATAGGAACCTTATTTCAAGATTGTAATGTGTGAATTCAGTTTGATTAATAAAAAAATTAGTTTGATTATTACAAGATCCTGTGCAAGTTTTATTAGTGTTTTACGGACCCTTTTCCCAATTACAATATATTGAAGAATGGCTTCATTTGATCAAAAGGTAGCGATGGCCAAGCGCTGTTCTCACGGTAATGTTAATTACTATGTGTAAATTAAATGTATTTTAATTTAATTAGATCAGTGATTGTATAAAATGTATTAATTTAAACATTGGTTTGTGGCATGCAGAGGGTGTAGTTGCAGGAACTAAAGCAGCAGTCTTAGCCACCATTGCCACTGCTATCCCCACTACATATATATATATATATATATATATATATATATATATATATATATATATATATATATATATATATATATATATATATATATATATATATCTTAATTTATAAATTATTCAGGAACTGATCGAGTATATATATAATATGATTAATAAGTATATATATGATGATATATGTGAATTAATTGGTTGCTGGTGGCAAGTGCAAGAATGGTGCCATGGGCAAAGGCTCATCTTAACCATACTGCCCAAGCTCTCATCGTCTCTACAAGTTAATAATTAATTACTTATATATATATGGAGCTGCATATTTTATAGTTGCAGACAATACTGTTCTCAAAACTGCCAGAAGAAACTCCTTCAACAATACTCATCCATGAATTAAACAGTGCACCTTAATTAATTCATCTTTCTATTGTAACTTGGTGTGTTTCTCAACATTTCAACAACTTTATTAGCTTCTTCTTATTATGTACGTACGTAAGTACTCTTATATTATATAATAGGGAATATATATGCATAAATTTTGGTTTCTACTTCTAGCTAATCGATCAACTAGTTAGTATTAGTTGCTCCAACCATCCCTTTTTTAATTATTTTCTATCTTAAAAGAATCGATTGATCATGAGGCTTTTTCAAATTTCTTTCTAATTTCTAGCTACTGTAGTACCTTGGTGCTGAAATTGTTTGCTTGGATCCCAAGATATCGATGATGACTTTGTTCGAGACTTTGAGTATGATTCGAGACTTCGAGTATGATTGGCAGCCAGGAAAAATCCCAAAATATCGATGATGAACAGACTCTGTTGGAGACTTTGAGTTTGAAATTTTGAATCTCAGATACTCTGATATGAATCGAACGTTGCTAGGTTTTATAGAAAATGAACTTAGAAATCGATTTGATAGGTTTTATAGAAGATGAAATTGGGAATACCTCATACTTATACTTTGAATCTCTGATAGTCTCATATGAATTGAATGTTGGAGACGTTGAGTTTGAGCCCTGTCGATCCACACGCTGGCACGATTCCCACCGGCCACCGCCCCAGTCATCCGTAAACTGAAGAGTCAGTGACTCTTCGTTTTCATCGTCCATCCTCTTCGTCTTCCATAGTTCCAGAGCGAAGTAGGGGTGAGCGGTGAAGGACAAGAAAGGTAGAAAGCATGGGTTTAGAGGTTCGGTTCCAGTTAATTCCCGAACCCAGTTAGGACAGAACCCGAACGAAACAAAGAATTGAAACCGATGACCGGACCATTACTTAACAAAGGGTCCTATTCGGTACCGGTTCGGTTCGGGTATTTGGTCCGGATAAAACACCCCTACTCGAAAGTCATAAAATTATGGTTGTTTTCTAATATTTTCATAACATAATTTAATTGATAGTACCAATTAAAATCTTAGTTTATATAGAACTAGTTTACGAACCCACGTATCACGTGGATAATTTTTAAAAGATAAATGGTTATATAATATGAATGTAAACCTATAATTAAACAATATAAATATTAATTATTATAATAAAATATAAGAAAAGTATAGTTATTTGTCAAAAATATTATACATCTATATTTTTAAATATAAGTGAATAATAGCTATTTTTTTAACATTTTTTTAAATTTTTTATTTAAATTAACAAAACATGTTATGACATATGTTTTTTTTATTAATATTCTCTTTTTTTCAAATATAATCTTAAATTATAATATTTTATAATATGATTATATATTTTCAATAGATATAATTAAGATTTTCTACTTTATATATATTATCTGAAGTTTATGTATAGATTATGTAATTTAAGATTTTTTTTAAGTTTATGTTTAGATTAGTTATAAAACAAATGTTAAATAGACAATTGTAGGTCCCAAAAGGTTTCCCTAGTATGTTGCTCTAAGCTGTAAAGGGGGGGAGGGGGGTGAATACAGCTATTTAAATTTCAACACACTTTTCTCAATGTTTGTGTATATTATCAACAAGTGTTAATTACAAACAAGCCTGAACTGCGGAATGGTTCAAGCTGAGATGACAGATACAACGGATGTTTAACTAATCTAAGACACACTCAGACTAGGTACAATCAATGCACTCACTAAGATGAACTCACTGTTTACAAGACAGATGGACAGCTTGAATAAGAACAGCTTCGACACACGTCACTGTTTTATTCAAGCAGACTTGCATGCATGAAAACACATTTCTTTGCACGATCTGAACATCACACTCTTGGTTATCTCACATTCCTTAGAAGCTTCCTTTTATACTCTCACTAAGAATCTCAGTGAAGCTTCCTCATTGGACAAGGAGATAGTGGGATGTCTTTCCAAAAAGACAAAACAAATTTTCTGCACGTTCTGACAAAGCAGAATTGTCTTTACATTGCAGAATCTTTGTCTTTTCCTTTTTGTCTATGTTGTAGAAGGCTTTAACTAAAAGAATAATGTCAACTTTAAACCTTTCATCTTCTGTTATGTCCATTTTGATATAAGAAATGGTCTGTCACCCATTTCAAATATCCATTTTGTCTTCATGTAACAGAACAGCGTAGGCAGTCTTTTGCAGCTTCTGTTTTTCACTTTGTCTTCGACTTTGTAAATTGATCTTGTAGTCCAAGACAATACATGAGGACATGGAAACATATTCCATAAAGTGTTTAGCCTGTTCACAAAGAACAGAACACTTAGAATTTGTCCAAACTGCTCAACAGGATAGAGCAGCGTAGATAGTTTGTGTCCAGCCTATTCAATAAATATTCAAACATTTTAGCAGCTTTTAAATCAACAAGTAAATATTCAAACATTTTAAGCTTTTCATCAGAACTGTAATCCATAAAATTTTGTACCTTATACATCATTGTTGGGTTCCAGTTCTCCAAGCTGCTGAGAGCCTCAGCTTCAGGTCCTGTTTGAAATTGCTTGTTGATGGGACATCAGTGTTGGCAATCAGACAATTGTTATCTTCTGCATCTGATGATGAGTTCAGATTCCTCCCAGTCACATTTCTCACCATGAGTCCCTTTTGCTTATTGGAAGCCACCGAGTCTTCCAACTTTCTCAGCTTAGCCATGGCCATTAGGTACTTAACCCTGTAGCCATCGTCCTTATTTGTCTTGTATGGTTTGGATGTTGAGCCAACAGCTTTAGACACACAGTCAGCAGCTATATGACCTGTTTTGCCACATTTAAAGCACTCAGCCTTAGTTTTGTCAAATGTTTTCTTTTTATTGGCACCTGACTTCTTTTGCAGCATTTTCCACCAAACCTCTTCTTATTGAATTTTCTAACAAACATAGCAATCATTTGCTCATCATCAAATTTAGTAAGATCTTCACAGTCTCTTCCTCAGACAATTCTTCCATTCCATCATCATCCTGTCGATCAGCTTGTGTGAACACATCACACACCTGACCATCAGGTTGTCTCACGCTGGCCACTAAGACAGCACCTCTTTTGGACATCTCCAAAGCATTTATTTTCTGTTGCCTTGATTGTTCATCATTTAGTAAGGACCCATACAGATTTACAAGATCCATACCTTTGATGGTGCCAGAGTTTCTTAAGATAGTGGAGAAGTAATTCCATTCCTCAGGCAGAATGTCCAAAAACTTGTTTACTAGAGTTAAGCTGTCCTTAGTGATCCCAATAGTTTCGAGATCATTGATTAGAGCAGTGAATCTGGTATAAGTTTCAGTGAGAGACTCCTTTGGCTTTGCAAAGAAGAGTTCATACTGTCAAACAAGATTGTTGATCCTGTTGTCCAGTGTGATAGTGGGACCATCATAGACGGTACACAAAGTATCCCACATCTCCTTTGCAGTCTTCATTTTCTCAGCTTGTTTGAACACATCATCAGGAAGAGAAATAACCAGGTTGTTCCTGGCCTTTGCATCAAGAGCAACCAGCATTTTGTCTTCATCAGACCATTGGGCTTTAGCCTTTTCAAAGGTTCTAATCTCAGGTGCAGCTCCTTCAGCAGCAGGAGTGATAGTAGTAATATAAGTTGGCACATAGGGACCTTCCATTACTATCTCTGGTAGTTGTACATCTAGATTCTCTAAGTAGAGCATCATTCTGCACTTCCAACCAGATAAGTTCTGATGATTGAACTTAGGGGGTTTTGCCATTGAACCATTGTCATAGTAAGAGGAAGAGCTGGCAGCACTGTTGTCCATCGAAAATAGGGAGAATGAGAGATCTAGAGTTAACACACACTCAATCAATCTGCTTTGATACCAGTTGTAGGTCCCAAAAGGTTTCCCTAGTATGTTGCTCTAAGCTGTAGAGGGGGGGGGGGTGAATACAGCTATTTAAAATTCAACACACTTTTTCTCAATGTTTGTGTATATTATCAACAAGTGTTAATTACAAACAAGCCTGAACTGCGGAATAGTTCAAGCTGAGATGACAGATACAATAGATGTTTAACTAATCTAAGACACATTCAGACTAGGTACAATGAATACACTCACTAAGATGAACTCACTGTTTACAAGACAGATAGATGGACAACTTGAATAAAAATAGCTTGGACAGACATTAATGTTTTATTCAAGTAGACTTGCATGCATGAAAACACACTTCTTTGCACGATCTGAATATTACACTCTTGGGTATCTCACATTCCTTAGAAGCTTCCTTTTATACTCTCACTGAGAATCTCAGTGTGAAGCTTCCTCATTGGACAAGGAGATAGTGGGATGTCTTTCCAAAAAGACAAAACAACTTTTCTGCACGTTCTGACAAAGCAGAATTGTCTTTACATTACAGAATCTTTGTCTTTTCCTTTGTCTCCGTTGTAGAAGGCTTTAACTAAAAAAGGAATGTCAACTTTCAACCTTTCATCTTCTGTTATGGTCATTTTGACATAAGAAATGGTCTGTCACCCATTTCAAATATCCACTTTGTCTTCATGTAACAGAACAATGTAGGCAGTCTTTGCAGCTTCTGTTTTCCACTTTGTCTTCGACTTTGTAACTGATCTTGTAGTCTAAAACAATACATGAGGACATGGAAACATAGTCCATAAAGTGTTTAGCCTGTTCACAAAGAAGAGAACACTTAGAATTTGTCCAAACTGCTCAACAGGATAAAGCAGCGTAGACAATTTATGTTCAGCGTGTTCAACAGAATAGAACAGCTTGAGCAATCTGCCTTAGTTGCAACAAATGCAACAGGGTAAACAACTTTGACTAATATTGCAAATCACTTATCAGGTTTCAATAAGGCATTAACATGCCTTAAATTATACATTCAAGTGCATCAAACATGTTTGATTAATAATCTCCCCCTAAGATGTAGAACGGGTTTGACTGAGGCCTTTTTGTGCCTAACAATAATAATGGCAAATGACATTATTGGATAATGTCAAATAGTGGATATAGTAAATTATTTATTAATTTATTTTAAAAATATTAATGTCTACCTATATGTAATTTAATAATATTTTATTTTTTTCATTAAATATTATCTTACTTATTTTAATATTTTATATGAAGTTTATAGATAAATTATATAATTTAAGATTTTTTTAAGTTTAGATTTAGTTTAACTAAAAATTAATAAATGTCAAGTAGATAATGATGATAAATAGAATAATTTTATAATGTCAAATAATAGATAGAATTTAATTATTTATTAACAAATATCAATTGATAATGATGGTAAATAATATTATTAGACAATGGATAGAATTATTTATTTATTTATATTTATGGATATTAGAAATATAAATTTAAAAATATATGTAATTTAATAGTATTGTATTATTTTCATTTAAAATATAATCTTATTTATTTTAATATTTTATATGAAGTTTATAGATAAATTATACAATTTAAGATTTTTTTAAGTTTAAATTTAGATTACCTAAAAATTAACAAATGTCAAACAGATAATGATGGTAATAACATTATTTAATAATGTCAAATAATAGATAGAATTAATTATTTATTAACAAATATCCATTGTTAATGATGGTAAATAATATTATTAGAGAATGGATAGAATGATTTATTTGTTTATTTATATTCATAGATATTAGAAATATAAATTTAAAACAAAAAATAATGTTTATCTATATGTAATTAATAATAGGGTTAATTACGTCTAAGGTAATCTATTGTCATTGTTTTTTCAATTTAGGTAACATACTAAAATTTTTTCTATTTGAGATAACATATTTTCTAAATCAAGTCAATAAAAAATAAGGATATCGGATTGAAGGATAAAAATTACTGACATGACTATTTCTGTATCTAGTTATCAGTTTTTTTTAATTTCTAATATTGCTTAATTTTTTTAAAATTTGCTCAAAATATCAAAGTATTATCAAAAAGTCATTTTTAATTGCACAAAATAGTGCACATCATATAACAATTAAATTGTCATTACTGTAAAAAAATTCTGACTAGACAAAAAAACTATCGCATCAGTAGTTTTTACATTTCAATCCGATAAGGTTACCTTGATTGACTTGATTGGAAAGCAAGTTACCTTAATTAGAAAATAAATTAGTATGTTACCCAAATTGAAAAACTGTGACAGTACATTACCGTTTGATGCAATTAACCTAATATTGTATTTTTTTCATTTAAAATATAATCTTATTTATTTTAATATTTTATATGAAGTTTATATATAAGATATATAATTTAAGGATTATATATATATATATATATATATATATATATATATATATATATATATATATATATATATATATATATATATATATATATATATATATATATATATATATATATATATATATATATATATATACACATATATATATATATATACATATATATATATATATATCTATATATACATATATGTATATATATACATATATGTACATATATATATATATGTACATATCTCTAAGTTTTCGGAGGCCCTGTGCAATATTGTAATTGTGGCCCTTTGAATATATTCATAAAGTATATTAATACAATAAAACTTATTATAAACATCCAAGATATTTAAAACGACGACCAAAACTTGTTGTACATGTGATTTATTTATGAAATCGTGTGAGTCTTCTAGCATTCTTTGAAGCAAACTTGTTTATCAAATCTTCTTAATCAACATTCTCCAATAGAGTGTTCTCGATTGCTATCAATGCTAGTCCATTAAGCCTCTCTTGTGCCATTGTCGACCGCATGTATGACTTCAATAACTTCAACTTTGAGATCGAAACTCCTTTCTGCAGATGAAACAGTTACAGGAATAGTCAACAATACTCTATATGCAATAGTTGCATTAGGAAAAGAATCAATATTTTTTAGAAGTTTTAAAATATCCATAGGTCCTAATTTTTTATCGGGCAACAAATTGTAAACAACATAATAATCATTTGCATCACTAACGGAATGTCCATTTTTAAGTGCAACTTCAAGATTAATACAACATGACTTGAGACTAGTGTCATCAATTGACCTCAATTTATCTGATGTAAACAAGAAACCAAAAATCTTTTCATACTCTTGATATTGTTTAAATCTTGTTTTAAGAGAAGAAATTGTTTGATCAACAATATATAAGAAATAATTAACTCTAAAGGACTCTTCAACAGAAAATTAAGTTTTTTGGTTAAGTGAATTCTCATCAAATTATTTTTTTCTACGAATTATACGCTTTTTGGGAAACACATGATCGACATCCATTTCAATGGCAATTTGTTTAGCAACTTCAATTGCATTAGAATATCCTGTATCTCTAAACTTCTCAAAAAAAAGAAATCAAACATTTCACTTCTATAATAGCAATATCAACAACCATATCTTTTGATTGTAACTTTTTACTCACTAAATTTACTACTTGTAATATATCGTACCAAATTACGATTGCTACTAAAAACTCAAAATCACCAACTTCATTTGTTGCTAAAAATTTAGCTTCACTTTTAATTTTAAGATCATTATCAATTTCTGAAACTTGAAGTAAAGCTTCTCTTATATCTAAAAGTTGAAATCTAATAGCTTTTACGCTATCTACACGACTCTCCCAACGTGTTGTGGATAATGATTTAAGAGTTAATCCGTTAACATTATCTTTTAAAATTTTCCACCTCCTAGTAGAATTAGCAAATATTGTATAAATGCGTTGTATAATTCCAAAAAAGTCTCTAGCCTTACCACAAGTGTTAGCCATGTCACATAATGCAAGATTTAGGCTATGACAACCACATGAAGTTTAAAAAGCTCTAGGACTTATATCTAAGAATCTTTTTTGTACTCCTTGATGTTTTCCTTTCATATTTGATCCGTCATAGCCTTGACCACATATATCATCTATATCAAGATCTAATAATTTTAATTCTCCTTGTGTAATATCAAAAAGCCCTTGGCCGGTGGTATTATCAACATTTAAAAATCCTAAAAAGGATTCCTCAATACTAATACATGTGGAGGAAACATCAACATATCTTAATATGAATGACATTTGTTCTTGGTGACTAGTGGCGGGTGTACAATCAAGTATCAAAGAAAAATATTTTGCTTGCTTTATTTTTTTAATGATTTGTGTTTTAATAGCATTAGCAAGTAAAAGCATTAACTCATTTTGAATGGTATGACCAAGATAATGAATATGAGTTTCATTGTTTGTGATACGACGCACATGCTCTTTAATAACGGGTCAAATTCTTCCAATGCCTCAATCAAACCTAAAAAATTCCCATTACTATTTTGATACAACTTCTCATTTGTTCCACGAAAAACTAAATTATGTTTAGCAAGATATTTTACAATTGAAATAAGTCTTAATAGTACTTTTTTCCAATGATCTCTTTCTTTTTCAAATTGTTCTTGAGCTACTTTATCAATTGTTTCATTCTTTTTTAATCTTTGACGCATGTCAAACCAATTACTCATATTTGTAACATGTTCTAAACTTGTTTCATGCTCCTTAAGTCTATGATTAACATGTTTCCAATCCCCAAAACATTTGTTAGCTAATTGACCTTTTGCAAGACCTACTCTAAATATTTTACAACAAAAACAAAAAAAAAACTTTATCAAGATCTTTGGAATATACAAGTCATTCTCTATCACACTTTTCATCATTTGGAAGAATCTAGTATATAAAGCACTAGAAAATCTTCTAAAATATTTATCTCTTGGATCCTTTTCGGTAGACATATCTCTTTTGGGACCCTCTACTACTAACACATTAATCATGTCGGTACTTAGGCTATCCCAACACCTTGGATCAAATATATCAATATCAATATTAACATTACTATCATCTCCATTAGTTACATTAATTTCAATACTAGCATCATCAATATTGGTATCATCAAGATTAGCATTAGTTTCATTAATTTCAACATTAGCATCAACAATATTGGTATCATCAAAATTAACATTAGCTTCATTAGTATCCATATTAGCATTGTTAACATCATCAACATTAGCATCAATAGTAGCCCTATTAGCATTATCAACATTAGTTTCATTAGTAGCCATATTAGCATCATTAACATTCATAGTGTCAACGCTAGTCTTATTTTTAAAAAATTTATCAAGAGTCTCACTTTGAGACTTAACAAGCTCTTCAATTCGTTTTTTCTTTTAACGTTTTTCTTATCCAGACTCGAATTTTCTCATCCTAGAAGATAAAAAATTTTATAATACTACTATGTAAAAAAGAAAGGTCTAAAGAATGGAAGAACACAACCTAATATTCGTGGATATAGAATTGTGCCACAATTTCGTTTATGACTTTCTGACCTTCTCCAATTCAATTTTGTTTCTGGCTTTATGACCTTCTCGGCTTCTACAGACTCCAATTAAATTTCGTTTCTGCCTTTCTTCAATCTTCAAGAATCAAGAGTAAAATATTTCAGAATCAGAATTGTGCTTGTGCCACTGTCACAATTTCTAGTTAATAGATTTATAGAAAATTAGAAATCAATTTCTATCTGTCATCTTTGCAACACTTCTTTTTTTCTTTGGTCAGAGGATGAGAGTAAGATGATAGAAATAGAAATCAATTTCGATCTTCATATCTATTTATCTATGTTTGAATATTGATTATCGAACTTACAAAGATAACCGTTGACACGACCGTTGGTGATTGAATGAATGAAATATTGAAATCAATCGTTCTGTTTCTGTGCGGCCGTGAGGGCGTGCGGATTGCTTGACGGCTTGACAGCAGAAAGCGCCGCCAATCGCAGGCCACTCCATCGTTGATTTCGAAAACGGAAAACCCAATCGTCGCCCTTGACTTGTCTCCAACTCTTCGCAAATCGCAATCGTCGCCAGCCGTTTGACGCTTTGTTCATCACGATTCATGATCTGCGGTTGCCCTTTGGGGCCTTACTGGACGCTTTAAACTTCAGGTTTCTCATTTGTTGGGCTCTTGGGCTAACTTATACATATATATATATATATATATATATATATATATATATATATATATATATATATATATATATATATATATATATATATATATATTGTTGGTACATCCCGTGTGACGATAGCAGTCTAAGTTGTCTTACATTGTGATTTTGCATATGTTTGGTATATATATATTATATATGATTGATGTTTATCAGTGTTTGTATGTTTGAACTTGATGTAACGTTTTACAAGAAGTTCAAACATAAAACTCAAAGGTAAAATCAATCATAAGGTAATATTATAAGTTTCATCACTTAAGTGTTTAAGTGTTTAAGTGTAAAAGGCTAGATTCGAATTTCTTAAGGGGATACATTCGAATCTGACATAGATTCGAATGAGTCCATAGATTCGAATATAGGTTAGATTCGAATCTGTCAGATGGACAGATTCGAATGGGCCTTAGGCCAGATTCGAGGTTGGCCCACAACAAACTCGAATCAGGGTCTATAATTAGGGATAGACTCGAATGATTAGCAGACCTTTGGGCAGAATTCGTGAGGATTAAGCCAATAGGAAGATCTTCGAGTTTATACTAGGTGAGTCCCTTTTCGGAGAGAATTGTACGTAGGATCGTTCGTAGTGTCGTTCGTTCAGCGTCTAATAGTCCTCCGGTTTCAATCTTGACTTATCAACAACGCTTGTTAAATACATCCGCATTATTCTCTTCGTTTTGAGCCACTTTCTCACATTTAAAATACCCATCAAACCATTTGGATCAAGTTCTTTGTTCCACACAAGGAGCACGAATAAAATGATGTCTTAATGTCTATGTGGCTCATTGTGTTTAACAACTAGTGTTAATCGTACACTGGTGATTTGTTATAGCGAGAATTGTAGATTGATTGTCTACTCCGAATTGCGAAATTTTTGAGTATAAGCCCAACCGGATCCCGCATTGTTGTTGTAAATCCAACAGAACCTGTGAGCAAACACTAACAGCAGCAACAGACTCGGCCATCGCAAGTGACACCCGGCTACCGATGTTTGTTTCTACTGCTGGCATATTGCCTAGGTGGGTACAAACCATCTCCCTCCTTAGGAACTGAAAAACCCTCCATCGTAAGTTGCGCGTCAAGGCGCATCCTCCGTAGTCAGGAGGTGGGGGGCCGTGGGGTAGAGGCGCAAACTGCAATCTCCCTCCGCGAGGTGGGAGGGGATGCGCAGAAGTCCTCAAGCTCGGTTTATTGGTGTATCGACGTGAGTTAGGCGTAGAATCCGCTTCCAAGAACAGCTTTCATAATGCATCTCCTTAGATTCGCTTGAAAACTAGCACAAGAACCACAGCAAAACATTATTGTCAGTCCTTTTGAGCAGTTAAATACATAAGGTGACCCAATCTAGGGCCGATATAAAGGTAGGTTCCGGATCCACGCGGAATCAATTTCAAGGTACCCCGGCCCGAGATTTGTGATGCCATCGTTGAATCAGCGGCGTGCTGAAGTGGTCAGTCAACGTAGTTCCCCCTCAATCCCCATAACCACCGTTCTAAATCTAATATGTCATAGACATACTTTAGTGTTGAGGGATATAACAAATGCCTTCGTCTGTACTGGTCAACTTGTAACCCCAAAAAGAAAATTCAACCCCCCCAAGTAGCACTCATCTTCTGAACTTAGACTTCTCATAACCTTCTCAAAATCTGTGCACATTCTGTCTTCGTCCTGATGAGCCAAAAATGAATATAATTCGACGTACACTTGGACCAAGATAAGTGATCTCCTATCTATTTTTCAAAATAGAGTACTAGCTATCCTAACCCCTCTCAAAGACATTTTCTAAAAGAGGTGTGGAAATAGAGTGCTCATACCATGCCCTATGTGCCTTGTATCCATAAAGAGCCTTATCTAGGCTGTTATACTCGAGCGACCTTTAGGAATCTGTAAACCCGGGCGGGTTGTTCTACATACACCAACTGCCTTCACTTTCCCATACAGGAAAGCACTCTTAACTCTAAGTTGATATAGCCTTAAGCCGGACTTGAATGGAGGCAAAGACTAAAACAACCAATTGGCTTCTCTAACCTTAGATACTGGTGCAAACAATTTACTTCGGTGGAAATCGATTTCCCTCCTCTTGGTTTGAACCCTTTACAACTAATCTCGCCTTGTTGCGCGTGACGATACCCCGATCATCGTCTCTTTTTTGCACTTAAAAACCCATTTGGTTCTATTGCAATCATCTCCCTCGAGGTAACGGAACTAACTCCACACTTTAGTTTCCGAAATTGTGAAAGTTTTCTTCGGCTCGCTTCAACCCAGGAGTTGTCCGTAAGTGCCATTTGCAATTTTTTGGGCTCGACTTGCCGTATGAAACATGAAAATAAGACATGTGTGAGTGCCCTTCGGAGTCGTTTAATCATCGACAACAACAACACGGTGTTTGTTATTTACACTACTCCGAGTTCTCTCACAGATCCGCTCGTTAGGAATTTCCCTATGATTGCTATCGATAGGATGGATTCTTGGTTAATCCCTAGAGGTCTGCTATTTCGTACTACCCTGAAATTATCTCCTAAGTTGGATCCTATTTCACGAAGGGGGAACAGGCTCAGCTCCACATTTTCGTTCTTCCTCAACGGGGGCCGTTGTCCCTCAGAGCAGAACTTGAGGCTGTGAGTCTGATTCTCAGTGTTAGGTGCCTCTTGTCAGCAACTTCTGGAGATCCTCGACAGTCGAAGGAGGGGACATCTCGCGAAGTAGATTGGCGAATCGTGGTCCGGGGAAAATAGGGCCATCGGCATTAGGTGCAAACGGGCCCAATGGCGTTTTCGATGGGACCTTGCAGTATCCATCCAAAGGAATGTTAAATACTCAATAACTGATCATAGTCATAATCCATTCCGGACCAGTTTTGGGGTTCATGGGTATAACGTGTGACTTCATATTATACACATCTCCCAGTACCACTCTTTTGTTAAAAACCCGTTGTTTGGTGAGTATTGGCACATAACCTAGGAAGTATCCTCGTCAGCCCTTTTGCACTCACAAAGTCGGTTGAATGGTTTGTTCTTAAATGTTGTACATGGTCTCCAAACGGTTCGAATCCGTTTAGTTAGGTGGCCGTGTATTCCAAAATTTGCATAACATGTTTTGTTTCAATGATTTGACTTGTAGGACTCTATTTAAAATAGGGCCGCGGTATTCACTCCTCCCCCAAAACATGTAGGAAGCTTTGAAGTCCGAAAGCATGGTCCTTGCAAAGCCCAATCAATGTTTCTGGTTGTTCGACGTTCGGCCACCCAATTCGTTTGAGGTTCCTATGGTGCAACTGAATTGAATGCAAGAGGCCCTTTTGAGAGGCAATATACACCAATTACAGAGTTTGTAAATGCATCCATTATCCATACGTATATTTGTAAACGCCTTGTGTCCGTAGGAATTCTTGCTCCACTTGGTCTAAAACCCGATGAGCTTTGTAGCAGTCTCGTCCTTTCGTAAACCTAAAAAGGAAAACCCAAGAAAACCGTGAGTAATGAGTCAGTGAGAACTAAGCAAAAAAAACCACTCCTCCTTACTCCTTTTGTTTGAGAGGTAGCCGAAAAGGTCCATATGCAACAAATCGAATTCGAGGTTATGGAATTCAGCTGCTTGGAGCTTGTGTGTCTTTTTATGTTGCTTGCCCTTCATGCACGGTAGACCCTTGTCTTCAAATTGAAAGCTCCTCATCAGAGGCACACCTTGCACCAACCATTCTTTCGTAGGTAGTAAGTCATTTTCTTGGTAAGGGCTTGAGCGCATAGCGTCGGTGGGCCTCAAAACCGATCCGTCTCCGAAGCTTTGATAGTAGAGCCAGGATCGGTCACCCATCGAAGTAATCTGGCTTTGTTCATGTCGGCAGGTACAAGTCTTCTTCCTTGTGCCCGCCACAATATCCAATCTTCAGTATCTTGAATCCACGGCTTAGAACTAACGCCTCAGTGTCAGTAAATACAACCGAGTTCTCATTATCACAGAGTGATGATACACTAAATGAGATTTATGAACCAGTTTATCAACGGATAAACGTGATCCAATGTAATCGTCCCCCATTAGTGCTTCTCCAGTTCCAGTGAATTCCTCCTTTGTTGCCAGCGAATGATACAATCTCCCCATTACCCCCTTGAAGTCTGTGAGAAGACTTCTTTCCCCTCATATGCCTGGAGCAAACCACGGTCTCGACGAACCACTTGTTGTTTGGGACCGGTAGTGGATCTCCTGCACATGAAAGAAAAATAGTTAGTTATCACGGGAACCCAGCCAGACTGGACTACTTGGTAATACCATTCTCGTTCCACAATACTTGAACGCTTTCAAGTACCCCATCTGCGCCTTCAGGTGACTTGGGCCTTTGAACTAACCTGTGTGTGTGCCGAGTGATTAGATTCAACTCTTTGCCTTTGAGTAGGGGGCATTTGTTGTGATGCGCTCAGAAAAGTCTTATTCATAAGCATTTCAGACTGTGATCCTGAGCTTTTACCGGAACATATTGTCTAACAGGAGTATGTGACCTAACTGGAGTGTGTGACCTGCTAGGTGTGGTGCTCCTATAGACTGTTGAGGTGCTGACCTTAGAAGGATTATGACACGATTCGGTGAATTTGTCCTAACCACACTTCTTTGGTCCAACTTAACGGTGTTTGTTTTCACAACAGGTTTTGGTGCGGCCTGCACAGTTTCCTCGATACTCTGAGAACTACTCGTGCTCGCCACACTTGGTGAGGGCTTAACAGTGTTGGGTTTCACTGTCTTAGGGGTAAGTCTTCTCTGTTTCCATTATGTGGACAGTGAGAAGCAAACATGCACCTTTCTCGTGACATCAAAGCAAGACATCTATCCATGGATTTTTTGGTTGGTCCCTTTAGATCTAGGTGTCTCCCTAGTGTCATTGCCTTTGGTAACTCTACAGAGTCTGTCTCTTCGACCTGGTCAGCCCATGAAATTTTCTGTTTTCCTGCAGGTGTTTCACTGGAGGAAGACACAAATTTCACTTTCTTGACCTTGACGGTTGAGTCAGTCACCTTAGTGTATTTTCACTTTAGGCTCAGGTGTAGGTTCAGGTAGGGTCCTCATAAATCTACTGACTTGTCAGTTTTCTCCTGAGGCGGAGCACATAGTTGCATGAAAGGTGGAGGAATTTCGTGAAAACCTAGACTACAGGCTTCTTAGACGTCTTTGGGCATCTAAGACTTTCCCTAGGTTTAGGCTCGAATTCCTAAACTTTTCCAGCTTGCTATTTGCCTCTGCTACCTTAACCTTGGTCTCGGCTAGCTCTATGTCCTTGTCTTCAGACTTTTGGTCAAGGCCTCTACGTGCTCATACATAAGTTATCCTAACACACTGCTCACTCAGTTTGGTCTTTTAGAACTATTACACTTGAGCATCAGCCCTTAAGCTTTCTTTTAAATCTTGTTTTATATCATTTAGGCTACATTATTCTATTTTTTAAGTTTTCATTTTGAGCAGCTATGGTCTATGTGAGTCTAAGACAGATTTAACCTATCGTTAGAACTAACACATAAAGCACATAATCACGAAATAGAGAATAGAAAGACTAACCTTAGATTTATCAGTTCCACGTTGGCCATTTGAGCAGCAAACTCCGACACGGTCTGATCATTCTTCGCTTTCTCTACCCACATCGGACGTGTTTCCTTTGTGGTCTGCTCATCTTCGTCACAACCATTCTCCGTAACTTCAGCCATGAAAGCTCTACATGGCTCGCGCGATGTGAACTCAGTCCAGAGACCAGCTAGCTGTCTTCGGTATGTGACATGGATATTAGACCCGCTAGATTGGCTTGACTAGATGAGGAACTCGGAAGGTATATCTCTGTTGGACTGAACTTTGGTACTGTCCTTGATGCTGACTCTGCCCTGGTATGTCTCTACCTTCGGTCTTTGACACTCCCTGGCGAAGTGTCCCAATCCTTGACAGTTATAGCATTTCACTTGGGACTTCAAATCCTATCCCCTTGTTATTCATCTGTAGTTCCGTCCAGTTCGCTCTTAATGAATCTTTTAACCCTCTGGGTTACCATGGCCAGTTGCCATTTAAGATCCATTTCCTCCTCTAAGTCACGGGTCGACCCTAATCGTAATCTTCATCCCAAAGAGCCGGATCTATGATCTTCCCTTGAACGCAATTTCCGATGCGGCACAAACGAAGCAAGCATATTCAGATGTTCTTCCGCCGACTTGCGCTCTTGGCATCTTAGAATAGCTCTGACTGGTCGATGCCTGTTGGACTTGAGGTTGCGGTTCTTCCGATCTCCCTAACCCTAAGAACGCGCGATTGCAGTGAGTCTTCGGACCTGGTGGCGATGACGTTTCTCGGTGAAAAACGCTGTTGCACTCTTCTGATCAGCTGGCACTGATGATTTTGATGTCTTTCCAAAATACATAGCCGGATTTTGGATTTGCTCGTAATCAGCTCAGCCTTTATCATTTCGAAGTGAGATATGCCCTCACGTTCCCACGAGTCATCACCAGTGATTGAGCATAGTATTTATTTCATCTCAGCTTAATCATTGCCACTACATAGCCCATTTGGCGTGGTAGGGCATCAAAGCTTATTGTTCTTGTCAGTGTCAGAATACTCAATACCATGACTTTCAAGCTCTGTTATCAGATGATAGAATCGTGTGATAATATCATCCAACGTTCATCCTTAAGAGCCTTGAAAATTGCAAACTGTTGGGTCAACAGCTCTGTACGCTTTCTTCGTACCCGTGGATTACCCTCACACCTTTTCTGCAGAGACTCCCAAGTTCTTTCGACGTCCTCTGAGTCCGAAATGTGTGCAAGATATCTTGAGGTAACGCCATACGGATAATAGAGAAAGCCTGTTTTTCATTCAAATAGTTTCTTGTCATCTTCTTTCACTTCATTTGATAGACAAGACTTTGACGACCTTCAACCTCAGAAACTGGTGGAATGTACCCTTCATCAATGCACACCCACATGCGCATATCGTTGAATCGTACAAAATCCGTAATATGTCCTTCCACCAGTAGTAATCCTCAAATTTCATCACTTAGGGGTGCATTGGCCTTCCCAACTCGTGATCCATCTCAAGGAATTTCTGAAGGTTTGACATCTTTTCTGAAACAAATGAATTTAGACTAATTAATTAATTCGAAACTAATGTGAATTAACTCTTTCAAATCTAGATAGATTCGAATGTAATTAGATTCCAATTTATTTGGGATTAAATTCGATTAAGTATTTTAATTCAATTAGATTCGAAATATGTCAGATTCGAACAATTCCTTAGATTCGAAGATATGTCAGATTCGAAGGACCACTTAGACTCGAAGACCCTTAGAATCGAAGGCACAACAGAATCGAAATTCAGCAGAATCGAAGCAAAGACTCGAAACAGTAACAACTCGAAACAAACTCGAACAATATAGACTCGAGATCCAATTCGAATGTAGTAACAGATCGAAACACCACAGACTCGAAACGAACTGAAATTGACTCGAAGGAGCGTATTTGGTTAGACTCGAAAATAAAGTAAAAACCCTATTCCACCTATATAGCATTCGAGCGCCGCAAACTCGAAAAAACGGCTAACACTTTGATTTTTTGACGTTTTACGGATAAATCACTATTTTTCAAACAAAAATAATGATTCGACCGAAAACGTGAAAAACGACAAAGTGTTTCCCGAATAGAATTTGCTAAGTCAAAAACACGTTTTGAGAGAGAAAACCGTCCAACTAGCGTCAAGAACTAGAATGTATCTGATGAACAGAAGAACACCACGAACACTCCGTAGGCTCGGATACCACTTGTAAGGTCAACCAATGCAAGATCTATCTAGACGCGGATCCGTTAACGAGTGCGGAATCCTCGTGACGGTTAGCGGACAACTCTCACCAACGGA